>JAGFPH010000033.1:563786-583295 GCA_018207615.1 Philaenus spumarius
GATCGCAATACTTACCTTACCTAGTATAGGGTAAGGAAAGTAAAAACAAATCATTAGTAAAATAAAATACGAAGATTACATACAATTAATTAAAAACTCTGTTGCTTTCTTTAACTTTTTTAATGCATAGTCTAACCATTTTGTGAAAATAACTCAATAGCAGTTGACTCTTTCTGCAGCAAAGGCAAAAGCAATTGACATAAATAAAACAAAAATTAAGGACGTCCAAAATTTAGAGTCTCTTTTGGACTTTATTTGGTGATAATAGTTCATAGGAACATACTAGTCAATTCCAAAAAAGGCAGCCAATGTTATCCCTTTCAGGAGTGCCTCTGTCATATGACGTGCTGACTAGCATAGCCTAAATTAGTAAATGTTTCCATTAAGAAAATGGTCTAGAAAAGGAGTAAAAATAAAATTTTACAAAAACATTTATAAATCTATTCAGTTATTAAAATAAACATGGCAATGAAAAAAACATTTTTTTTACTGTTCCAGAAATTTTCTGTTTACGAAATGTTTGAAAACATGGATGAATGCACATAGCCACACCACAATCAGTAGATTTTTTAAGATAACATTATTTTATATAACTCTTATAACCAAAGAAATTACCAAAGAACACAATCAAAAAAGCACCTTACAACTGACACCACGTTTATACTGTATTTACTCTACTCTGGAAGGAGGGAAAGTTTTTTTTTTATCAAATTAAAAGCATAATCATAGGCCATAATGTATGTACCACCAAGACACACCCTAAAACTATTTGTGTAGTACTTCGTAGCCAATCACTTTCCAGAACTTCTCACATGGTTATTTTGACCATTTTGGTAATCACGTGGTTATTCTTACGGGCATTTTTACTATGCATTCTTACTTGGAATGTCATATGACGTGGCTTATATCGTACTGTTGAAATGGTTAAAGGAAGCTCACTTAATAGGGAGGCTACTATAGCTTCCAAATAATAATATAAACTTTCTTGTGTAATTAAAGGACTAGGAGTGAAATAATAAATACTAGATCGAACCGATGAACCTTAGCGTATTGAAACGCAGCACAACCAACTGATCTATTAGTGTCCAGAGAGACTACGGAAATATATAAATATAGTACGTACCATTAGAATATATATAAAATTAAAACTAAATGTTTTACTTTTAAACATATAGCCTATATTTTAATGTAATTGATTAATTAATTTAATTAATGTTATTTTTATTAATTTCAGAGATTTTTTAACCATTGCTAATTTTGTTCTTTACAACATATAATAAATGGAAGAAAAATCTTTATTTGATTAACAATACCTTCTTATTTGCATTGCTTAAATAGTACCTAGCAAACATGTTTTTTATTTTTATAATACAGTATAAATATTATTTTTTAAATATGTGTCTACTTAAAACATTGAAGAGTCAACCTTTTTAGAAGAGGGCCAGAGGAAAAAGAAAACTACCTAAGCGAGCCAACAAAGTTTATTAAAAAGAAATACATTGCGGTGGATGATATAGATGCAAAATGAGTTATGAAATAAATTTATGTTTCCAATTAAATTGGCTCTTGGACAATAATGTACCTTTTCCAAACAGAGGTCATAGATACTGCTCCAATATTCAAGACTTATTATCAATTGGAAGAAAGAAATAAACAACTCCATAGTTGGCGTATTAAAGGGTTCAGTCGATGTAATAACACGATTGTAACATATGCGAGTTTCAGAATGTAAAATTTCAACTAGGAGGCTTATAATGAATTCTAGTAAATGTCTAAGCTAGTATTGCCAATATTAAATATGTACTGGGTTTATTTAAACAAGAAATGCAGACGATAGTAAATTGAAACATGTAATGTAGTACAACATGTAAAAATGCAGACATAAGTAAAATCTTTTTTCTTTTTTTTTATTCTTTGTTCATAATTGGACCATTATTATGCAATAAGAGACCAAGCGCCACTTACTAAACTTTTCAGGAGAATACTTTTAGTGTTTTATGTCACCATAATTCTGTAAATGACTTATTAAATTTCTTTTTCCACCGTACTGTGAAAGGTGTATAACTGAATTTTTACACTTATTATAAAACCCAAATGTTGAATAATAACATGGTAAATTACAATTTAGTTGATGGTCTCTTATTGAAAAATATGATATGAGCTTTTTTTTATATGCAATAACAGACCAAACGACAAAATTCCCTGCAAAGCACATTCTTAGTTTTGCAATAAGAGACCAATAACCAAAAACATTTTTTATTTTTTATAAAAACTGTTGTTAAATTGGTAGAATGGTGAAGTAGGTTAATGTTATTTATGACTGGCATAATTGTCCTTCACATAGATAACTGAGATGCCATAAAATACTAATTTAGTGTAAGCCACTTAAAACAAGTTTAAAGTTAGAGTAAATGTGAGACACTCATTTACATAAACCAAATAGCACAATTTGGTAGCGGAATGGAGAACGTCATGGTTACTCTTCTGATAAAGAAATCAACATGGAAGTTTAAAGTTTTATTTTTTACAGTACTCAGAATCTTAGAAAATCAGACCAAGTGCTGAAGTGTGGGATGTTGATCTAGTATTGCAAATCTAAATATAGACAAAGCAAGAAATGAGTTAATGGACAATTCTGGTCAGTTGGTCTCTTATTGCAATACCAATTAATTCCCTTTGGTCTGTTGTTGCAAAACTAAAATTACCCCATAGACAATTTGGCGCTTGGGTTTTAAAAAAATATTTAATAAAGATAATAAAGATTAATAATAATAAAGTTAATAAAGATAATTAACATATGACAATAAATGATTTTTTCCTAGAAAGCTTATAACATTTTCTACCAGATAGCATAAAAAACTCAATTTTAGCAAAACTGGCGCTTGGTCTCTTATTGCATAACATGGTCCAATTGTATTATAGAGATAAAAAATAGGCTTCGTAAAGAACCAAATATAAGATGAACAACGTAGGATGACGTAATGCATGGCAACCTCGCCAAAAGGACAGAAAACTCAATTGTGATTGGTAGAAATTCGTTGGAATGATGAACTATGGGTATGGACAAATACGGAACACCCACTCTTGTTATGATGGTTGAAGGGACAGGACGTAGTATGTCTTAGTTTGAGAAGTTTGACAAATTGTTAATAGTATTTCTTCTTATAATAGAAGATTTTTAGTGGTGAAAACACGTTTTTAATTGTCGATAAGTATATATTTTATAAATATTAGAAAGTTCTAATAAGTATTACATGCAAAAGATAGAGAAGACCTTGGTTGTTTATGTGTGTTCATTTAATCTGATTTAAAATACAAATCAGAAATTCTGCGATCTACAATTGTGTTGAGTGAGCGTAAAGGAGTCAATGCAACTGCAAATAATTGGTGAAAAATGATTTGGTCATACTAATAACTAGAAGTGAAAAAGTGATGGTAACGGAATGCGCACGAAAGACTGAGGACTATTGTCACGTGGGTAATTGTATTTAAGATTCCTTGTTCAGTATTTTATTAATTTCATTTAGTCTGCATTTCTATTAAGATTTGTTTTCTTTGTTTCTGTTTTATATAATCATACATAAAAGACTTGTAAATTGGATGCTTTTTGAAAAGACATATTTCTTTGTACTCTACGTGCAAACTAATTTTTTTACAATGGAGTAAACACTTAATTCAGTCATCATGGCTAATTAGTTTTCAATTCAATTAATAATAGTTCCAGCCAAAGTACTCGTATAGCCAAGAAACCACACCCGAAATTTAATATAACCTAATGTTTTTGAGTTTTAGATCTATTTAAAGATGGTGACGCATTTGGTCTTTTTTTCAGACGGTAAAATGTGTAGAGGCGCGAACTTTGTGCATAGAGAAAACATTCGATGTACGAAGATGTGTCTTATGCTGGAATGCCAAACTGAGAGAATCAAAATGGTTGACCATATATTCAGAGCATATTATGTGAAATCAAGACTTAGCAGCAGATGTCAGCTGTTCTTGACATTCTGTTGTTTATTTACAATTGGGACTTAGAAATATTACTTCAAGTAAATACTTTATATTTATTTTTTTTTACTTTCAATAGTGACTATAATAGATTTAAAGGGAGATAAAGACATAGTAATAACATTTTTTTTATATATAATATTTTATTTCAAATAATTCATTTTGTTCCTGACTTAAGATTTTTGGAGGACTTTAACATTATTTTGATTTAGAGTAACTTGAAATGATTTTTTATTATAAAAGAGATTGCATATCAAGTATTCATTTCACATTTAAATATTAGTTTAATATTTACCTTTAATTATTTAATGTTAAATAAAATTCTTTTTAATTTTGAAATTTTTAGGAAATCAAAATTAAGGTAAATAATTTGAATTTTGTTATGAATATATTTATTTATTTTTTCTAATGAAGAACGTTACAGGATCAATAAAACAAACCATTTTAAACTTATTAATTTCAACTCTAGTGATATAATGTTTTGATCTTCGTAAGGCAACAGTATCATTTTTTATGAAAAACAGGCCAAGGCCTGCTATGAAATAAAGTTAGCTTAAATGGTAGAAATATATTTAAAACATCGGACTGTGAAATTACGTGATTCGTACCGAGGACCCTGGAGGGAAGTCATGTTGCTTAATGCTAAAATGGTACTCCTTATTTAATTATCATTCAAAGTTTTACCTGCATTAGAGATCAAACCAAACAAGAAGGACGTTGAAAACTTATTTAGTTACCTTGAAAATAAAAATCATGAAGATTCTTATGAAAATCTATTTAAAAATGTTACAAATATTGGGACAAAATGTTGAGGTAGATAGAGACGACAACAGCAGTGGGTGTGAAGATTCGGCTAATAATACTCTGCACTGATTTTGTTTATTTGAATGTGTATGGTTTTAGATGCCTAAATTAATAAATTTATCCTAAACAGCATTTATTTTTTCGCTAGATATTATTTAGCCACAACAATTTCTGCAAAAATTACATAAGTTTGATGGTTTTTCTTTCATAGTGTATGAAATATGATAAAAGTGAAGTAAAATGTAGGTCAATTTGTGTTCACACAACATATACAAATTTTAAAGTTAAAATATGAAAAAACTTAACGTTAATGTTTTTTTTCCATTCCTGACTTTAAAAAAAAAAAAATGCGGACTTGTGTGGTTATTGCTAATATTGGTGCAATTTGTAAGACTCAACCAGATAGTTATTAAAGAAGAGCATATCACTCGTATCATGCCAGTACCTATTCCATATCCTAATGAGTATATCCATTCCTATTCATATCCCATTCCATATAATTTAGTGAGTATATGTTTAGCAATAACATTACGATGTTATATATCAAGAAAAACAACTTGAAAATTTGAATGTAGTTGCAATTATATTTAAGACACAGAAAAAACTTTTTTCTTCTATTTTTTTAAAATATTTTTCCTGTTGTGAACATAACCTCAAGAGTGACCAGCTGTTAGTTGATTATTGTTAACCCACCTCATTGTGAAGTTGAGCAAAGTTTGTTCCCCGGCCCATGATAAAAGATCAGAAACAACATCAGGTTGATGTCGGTTGTCCATCATGAATTTCTTCCTTCCACATGTTAAATAATCAATAGCTTTTATAATTTTTAAGTTTTGAAAAGATTCTGTGAAAGTGTGTGAAGAAGAAACCTGAACTTTGGCACAATGATGACTGAGTGTTGCATCAAGACGAGGCTCCCTCTCATTCAATACTTATTATTCATTCATTTTACAGAAAAAAAAATGGAAAAAAACAGTTGTTCCTGAACCCCTATATGCACTTGATTTAGCTAACTTTTTTTAAATCACCAGGCACAAGTCCCCCTCACAAGGGAAGAAGATTTGGTAAAATTTAGAAGATAAACAAAAATTTCTGAAGGAAAAACAGGATTCTAGAAGGCACAATGTTTACATGCTTCTACACTTAGGAAAAGTGTGTGGGGATACTTTAAAGTAGATAAGGTTCAATAAATTAATAACAGCCTTGGGATCGGATCTTGTACACTAGTGAATAATGTAGAATAAAATCTAGTTGTTACTGTGCTAAGACATGATCTACAAAGTAGAGTAGATGATAAAACTTGTCATATTCAATTGTTCGAGAAGATTTATTTATAAATTTGGCAGTGTGACTTGTGTTTCAAATATAAGTGATCCCAAATAATGTGTAGTTACTAATAGACTCACTTCTCAGAGAGGGATACTCATATGTTAAAATTAGTAAAAGTGGTTTTGAGAAAGTGGTATGCATTAAGACTGAATTTAACTTATTTATATATTATGAAATAAATGGAAAGAGTTATTATTATGAACAGTAAAGAAATAAGTCATTTGGAGTAACTTACACAACCAAATGGTTACATACCACCTTCGTGAACTTCTAAGTAGATCAAAATTAAAGTGCCTTGTTTTATTTGGTTTTTTTGTGGTATTACTGGAACAAACCAAAACATTTTAAAAAATAAAAAAAATCTTTAAAAAATTATTTTATTTATTGGATTTGAAGCCCATGCGTTACCACCCAAAGGCCAATCTTCAAGCGACCAATCTTTTTAACGTGCAATGTTCGCTAGTTAAATCTGAAATATTTTCGAATGGGAAATTCTCAGTCACTGTAGGCTTACACCATTTAGAAGTAATTTTACAATTTATTACGATACTGTATCACTATCACGACTATGTTTAAAATACAAAATAAATATGATTGTGAATATTAAGTGTTCGGGTAACTTAACTGTTCTCAGGTAGAAGCAAAATTAGGATATTCAATATTTATATTTCTTAGCTTATCACTAAGATGAATAAAGTTGCTCCAGATATACAAAAGAAATTAAGGTTAGGAAAAGGCTGTACTTCGCCAAACTTAAATTATTCAGTGTTCGGTATGAAGGCAATTCATTGTCTTTCCCCCTGAATCAGCTGTTCTATAATTCAAATTGTGTGCAAAAGGACAGGAGCTAATGTGACTTGCATAGCAACAGATATCTAGTTTATAAAAAAAATTTGAGCCACATCAAAAGGGATGCTGCCGCCAATCTAAACCAATTAACTCTAAATCAACATTAATATATATATATATATATACAGTACTCCCTCTGTAATCCGGCATCTCAGCTCTCCGGCACTCCCAGTAATCCGGCGTTTTGTATTTGAATAATGCGTCGCCAATACAGTACAGTACAATGTTTCCCACACAGCGACAAGACTAGTGTCTGAGTAAACAATGCATTGGCGCCAAAAGTGATGACTCACGCATGCCCCCCTCACTCACTCCGTCAGTCTGAGTCACGATCGCACCGCGTTTAGTGCTCCTCAATCTGTCCCGCGTGTGTTTCCTGCTTAGTGTAGGACAGTTGTAGTAGTGTTGTGTTGACGATGGCATCCGTGCAGAAAAAACGTAAACATAAAACTCTATCTTTGTTAGATAAACATGAAATCCTAAAGCGGCTTGAAAAGGGCGAAACGTTAACTAGTGTTGCTAACGAATACGGTGTTGGTCGAGCTATGGTTCATGACATAAGAAAAAACAGTGATAAAATAAAATCGTTTTTTAAGACGAATGAAAATTTAAAAAGTAATCGACAGACATTGAAAACTGGTGAAAATCCTAAAGTTGACGATAGCCTATATGCTTGGTTTTTACAAGAACGTGGTAGGCATACACCAATTTCTGGTGAAATCCTTAAAGGAAAGGCTAGAGAATTTTACCGGAAAATTACAAAAAAGGATGATTTCCAGGCCAGCGAGGGATGGTTGCAGAAATTCAAACAACGTTATGGAATTAGACTGCTAAGTACAACGGGTGAGAAACTTTCATGTGACGAAAGCGCTGTTGAGCCCTATAAAGAAAGGTTCAAACAGGTTATCCAAGAAAGTGATTTAACTCCTGATCAAGTTTACAATGCGGACGAGAGTGGTTTATTTTGGCAGTTGTTGCCAAAAAAAACATTTGTGCATCGTAGAGAAACTAGTGCTCCTGGACGAAAATTGGCTAAGGATAGGGTCACTTTCATGCCTTGCTCAAACGCAAGCGGTGCACATAAGCTGACAATGCTAGTCATAGGAAAGGCGAAGAGTCCTAGGGCATTTAAAAACATCAAACTTCCTGTTGATTACATGAGCCAGAGCAAAGGGTGGATGAATAAGTCCGTATTCATTGAATGGTTTAATGACCATTTTAAACCCTCAGTGAAAAGATTTTTGAAGGAGCGGAAACTACCAGAAAAAGCTTTGCTTATCTTAGACAACTGCCCTGGCCACCCCGATGAAGATGAGTTGAATTCAGCCGACAGTTTTATTCGTGTGATGTTCTTACCGCCGAATATGACCCCCCTCTTACAACCAATGGACCAGAACGTTATCCAGGCGATTAAAATGCATTACAAAAAGAGCTTATTGTACAAAGTGTTGTCTAAGGATGAAAGTGTTATTGAATCCTTGAAAGAAATAAACCTGAAAGACGTGGTATACTCGCTTGCTAATGCTTGGGAAAATCTTAACGAGAAAGTCATCATTTGCTCTTGGAAACCCCTATGGCCGGACATGACACTACTGGATCAATACAAAAAAGATGAACCGAACAAGAAAGCCAGCGAAGAGAGAGAGAGATTAATCTACTGCGAGACGTGGTAAACGAACAACTCGTGGATTCACAGGATAACGCATTGACAACTGATGACGTAGGCGTGTGGCTTACCGGTGAAGCTGATGAAAACAACCAGTTTATGACAGAAGATGACATCATAGAGGAAGTGGCAAGAGAGGAAGAGGACGAGGAACTGGTCGAAGGAGAAGTAACAGCGGCTGTACAATCAATCTCTCACGATGCGGCCATCGCCTCGTTTGCCACGTCAATTGCCTGGGCGGAAGAAAATGGCGTCTCTGCTAACAATGTCTTAGTTTTAAGAAGGTTACAGGAACAAGTTCTCAAAGTGTCTCTCAACCGTAAAAAGCAACAGACAATTGATGCATATTTCCAGCCGTCTACTTCCAAGGAATAGTGTGAGTTATATGATGTATTTTTGTACTTTTTTTACTTTGTATAGTACAATGCAATTAAAACTGATTTTCAAATGATATCTGCGTTTTTCTCAATATTTTCCAGTAATCCGGCGTTTTCGGTAATCCGGCAGTGCTCCGGTCCGATATCTGCCGGATTACCGAGAGAGCACTGTATATATATATATATACAAAGGGGTACCCAAAAGTAACCGGAATTGCGCTGCCGTGGTCGTGGTTTGTGTAGTACGCATTCCTGCCGCTAAGCATGTATAATGCAGCTCGTCGCCAGTTCAGTAAGACCGTGTCGTTGTCCTGGCTTGTTTTGTTTGTCTGTAGTCATAGTTTTCACTGGTGCTGTTTTGTCCTCTTTTCGTTTTTTATGATGGCAAGTTTAAGTGAACGTGCGGCTGTGAAATTTTGTCGGTGGAAAACGCCGCAGACACTGTTTTAAAGTTAAAAGCAGCTTACAAAAATGATGTTGTGAGAAAAACTCAAATGTACGATTGGTTTTTGCTCGGTTTAAAAATGGCGACATGTCGATTGAGGACAAACCTCGTTCTGGACGTCCATCAACTGTCCGAACAGATGAAAATGTTGAGAAAATTCGAGAACTTGTGCTCGCAGACCGTCAACAGAAAATTGTTCAATTGTCAGAGATTAGTGGGGTATCTTCAAGTTTGGTTCAGTGAATTTTAACCGAAGGTTTGGAAATGAAAAGGGTTGCTGCAAAGTTTGAGCCTCGGGTTCTGACTGACAATCAAAAAGAATGTCGAGTTGAAACATGTCGTGCTTTGAAAGAACAGTTTGAAACTGATCCAGATTTCCTGTCGATGGTCATTACTGGTGATGAGTGTAGGTACTATGGTAACGACGCCGAAACAAAGCAACAGTCAAGCAAATAGAAGACGTCATTGTCACCCCGCCCAAAAAAATGTCGTAAAATCAAAACAATGATCATTTTTTTGTTTTTTTTTTTAAGTGAAGAGGGTAGTTAATTCAGAGTTTTTTCCACTAGGTCAGAACGTTAATCAAACATTTAAATAAAAAGACAAAAAAACCTAATTTGTGGCAGAGAGGGGACTGGTTTTTCCACCATGACAATGCACCTGCATACACAGTCATCTCTGTTCGCCAGATTTTAGCAATAAAAGGCATGTTCCGCTGCCCCATTGCACCTTACCTGGCTCCGTGTGTTTTTTTCTTATTTCCAAGCATAGAAAGCATAGAAAATGGTGTGAAAGCAGGAAGCAAAATTTCACAGCCGCACATTGTTCACATAAACTCGCCATCATAAAAAAAAAAAGAAAAGAGAACAAAACAGCACCAGTGAAAACTATGACTACAGACGAACAAAACAAGTCAGGACGACGACACCGGTCTTACTGAACTGGCGACGAGTTGCACTATACATACCTAGCGGCAGGAATGCGTACTCCATAAGCTCCGCCCACGGCAGCGCATTTCTGGTTACTTTTGGGTACACCCTCATATATATATAATTTTTTAACTTGTTAATTACTTTTCTCATTGCACTTATTCTAGATTCATAACAGTAAACTATGTAAATTTTGCACACTTTCGACTAATCATTTGTATATTATTTTACTTGTTAATGTTCTTATTAGTATGTTATTGTATGGTGTCAATTAACATGACTTCTGCTTTAATAAAAATGTTTGCTTTAAATACTTGTATATTTTGTCAATATTGCTTCTTTATGTCTACATAATTGTTTACATTGTTTATTATTATACGTATGTATATATATTGTTTTTTTTTAAATTGTACATAGTTAACGATCATGTACTAGATTGTATTATTATTTTAGTTCTGCATTTAAATATTACACACAGTCTATGTTCATGCAATTTAATCGTTCTTTGAATTCTACCACTTATTGCAATTAGTTTAGACCTAGTTACATTATCTTACTCGTATCTAAAATGGTTTTTTGTTATAGTTATATTGTTTATTTTTGCATGAATGTATTTGCAAAACATGCATGTAAAATAATAATCATTCTCATTTTTCTTTATTTTAAACATAATATAGTTGTATTAATTTTAACTATAAGCCTTACAGTTACCTTGCCAATTATGTTGTTATTGTTAGCTCATTAGTACCAATGAGGTGCGAGTTCCCGCATCATTTACGTCTTACTTACTTCTTCTTACTTCTTCATACGAGCTTCCGGCCTCAGGTAATGCCGACGACTCGATGACCATGATATGCCGCAGCCGCCAATGCCCAATACCTCTTGTTCCGCAGTGCGTCTTCCAATTTGTTTTGGCTGTCCTTTAAAGCTTCTCTGAGAGAATCTCTCATTCTGTTCTCCGAGGTGCACTCCAGCAGTATGTGGCCTATGGTCTCCTCTTCGACGCCGCACCTCTCGCATCTGTCGGTTTCCTTCAGTCGAAATTTTCTTAGGTAGCTGTTTGTTACCGCGTGTCCCATTCGAGCTCTTGCCATAAACGTAGCAACGCTGCGGGAGACCCCTCTATACCAGTTTGGTGCGGTAGGTGTTTCCTGGATTTTAAACAAAGACCGTCCAACAGTTTCTTGCTTCCATCTCTCAGTCCATTTCTTCCATTTACGTCTTTATAGACTGATTTAGAGCCATACGTACTTCAAAATCTATTTTATTTGGTTTTAAATAAACAAAGGTTTGATAATGTACTCAAATGAAAGAAATTTGATACTGTAATAAAAACCACAAAAATAATGCCTCTGAAGTTTTTTCATGCTACCTTTTTTCATTGATTGTCTAGCCTCTTCTTTATTTGAATATTGTTGAGATACCCACTTTTAAATTTCCGATCCATTTAGTCTCCAATCCCCGAAATTCACTCCCCCAACACCTAAATTACTTGCCACTTTTCTTATTGAATCACCTCCATTTAATCGTTTAATTGTTTCCCATTTTTGATTTAAAGATAAAACAATACGCTTTCGCTTTCCACTCAATGACACTCTCATTCACAAAATTTAACACCGACTAAAAACAAAGAACAAAATACAGTAGCAGGGGGAATACAACTCGTGGGAAAGGATGGTCAGTCTTAAATACGATACTGCGTGGAGGGTACGAAATGTAAACATGCCCAAGACTCCTTCGTCATTCACCTGTCCCCTAAACATCACCCATACCTTTGCGTTGGGTAAGGAGCGGAAATGTATTAAGGAAGTACAAGGCAAATGAGACAGTTTTGTTTTCTTTCTGTTCAATCTAACACAAAAGTTTTTATTATCCATTTACTTAATGAGAAACCCTTTCAAGTTATGAATTCTTTATCAAAATCAATTCAGTTAACTTACATTTATTTTATTTCTAAGTTAACTGAATTGATTTTGACAAAAGTTTTTTGTTTTTTAAAGTTTACCTCGGTTAATACGGAAACTCGGATAACCGAGGTTATACTGTATAAACATAATTTTCAATTTATTATTATCCATTTAATATTTTCTTTCATAAAATAAACTTTCTGTTTTCAATTTCTTAAAGTTTTATTATCGTCAGCATGACACCCAGACCCGAGGCCTAATGTATTAAGCCTCCCCGTAGAAGACTGCACTAATTGACGTTCTCTCAGGCGCAAGATGCAACCATTTCGAACAATGCGTAAATTTGCAAACATTTGCATATTCGATTAATTAATATACTCAAAACTATCCAATCGTAATAAAACCGGCACCGTTGCAAAGGAAATGAATTAAACTTTAATTTTTGTATTTAAAACGTTTTCGTAAAACGTATATTTACATACGTAATTGTCGTTTTAAAATATGCAGATCGGGTTACAGCTGTTTCTGCGCGTGAATTTGCATACAATTGTATTGTATTTCCCACTTCTTCGACGTCCAAGACTATCTACACAAATAATTTCTATGGATATTATAAAGATACCATTGGATTCATCAAGATTTTATCTTTCTAATAGTGCCTTCCAATCAGATGTCACTATTTGACACGATTTATGACGAAGATTTCTGTAAACCCTTGCGATTGGACAGTTTTCAACCAATGAAACGGGCACATTTGTCAACCGAGATAACGTCTACAATTCCATATGTTTTCACAGATTTCTTTATACCATTTTGTAGAGAATAGTTCGATCTTTCTAACGGTGTGAAGGAAACTAGATATAATTGGTTATTTGTTTGTCTAGACAGCAGTGGAAAGTACATAATAAGGGCAGTCTGGTGAGACCGTCTGACGCCTCTAGCTCACACGTTATTCAAATGTCCCTTCCTGTCCGTAGTATATCGCCGGCGAAGTTTTATTAGATTGATGTCATTTTGTTATTCAAATAAAGATAACTCAAAAACTTTTGTGAACTAAGAAAAAACAAGTATACAGTTCTTTTCTTTGATTTATTCTCTACACTTTGTTATAATAATATTTCATTTTTGGGCAAAGCACATATTAGTAAATTATGTTTCAAACTAGGCCTAGTTTTGTTAGCAGTCTTGTATTTGGAACATAAAAACTGGTGTTTCCAAAATAAGACATTTGAAATTGATAATGTTTTTATACAGTTCTATTTAAAACTACAGTAGAGCGTCGGAAATCCAAACTAATTGGGACCGAGGGGATTCGGATTATCAATTTTTTCGGATTTTTGAAAACAACCACAGAAAATGCCATTGATGCCCTTTAATCGATTAAAGTGGTTAAGCAGTACAAGAGGTAATGTAATTACAATACAGTATGTAAGACTACTTACATATTATAATTTAGAAGAACCTGCACGTACACAGTAGGGCCAACATGAGTACACTTGTAACTCTCAAGTACAGTACATAATTAAAAGTTCACTTGTACCTTATAGTTAACACAAAAGAAAAAAAATACTGTACAGTACACTACTGTATGTATGACACACTGTTTTAATGATTACAAAAAGAGAAATTAATGAACTTTCTGTATGTTTACTGCTAGCGCTAAAGCAGCTTATTAGCGTGACAGGGAAAATACCGACAGCCAGTCTGTTGTGAGGGCGTGTGAGAGCAGGTATTAAGAAGTGTTTAAAAAGAGATAATAATGTCAAAGTGCAATGAAGATTTTTGTGAAATTTTTAACGACGCAATAATTGGAATTTGCGAAAACAATATGTTTGCAGAGGCTGCCTCAGAACGCGTTCGGATTTTTGACGTTTCGGATTATTGACATTCGGATTATCGATGCTTTACTGTAAATTACAAAACTTTTTTCGCTTATGAAAAAATAACAAAAAATGTTTACTACTTGTTATGTAGGCCTAAAGTTGAACTTTTACCTTTTGTAAATGAAAATTTTTTGTTTCTTGAGCTAATAAATTTTACATCAATAATTTTTTTTATTGCATATATGAATTATTTGAACCTTTCTCTACAAAAAAGGTATAGAACACTTTTGGATTGGGATAGAATTACTAATTTTGGCTAGTTTAAAAAAAATGCTTGCAAAACACTCAAAACCGGCTTCCCAATTTTAGCTTTAACCATTCTAGGCCTAGTGTTAAAGTGCTCTATAACTGACAATAAAATCACTATCCACTTTCGTAATTTAAAATAACTAAGGTTACTTATTTAAAAAAAATTCTAATCCTTTTATTAATATACTAACAATAGGGCCTACTCCGTTTTGTCTTATAATTTTATTGTACTCAAGATCCGTTTCCTGTACTCCTAGTTAATAAATTGTTGTTAATGTAAATACTAAAACTGGTTTTGAATATATGTTTTTTTTTTAGAGAAGCAGAATAAGTTTACTCACAAGAAGTTTT
This sequence comes from Philaenus spumarius, assembly GCA_018207615.1. NCBI lineage: Eukaryota > Metazoa > Arthropoda > Insecta > Hemiptera > Aphrophoridae > Philaenus > Philaenus spumarius. Next base: position 578,581 of record JAGFPH010000033.1, read on the forward strand.
TTTACATATATGCTGCATAGTAATATGTTGTTTACAGAACTAGAATTGCTCAAAAAGGTACAATTTTATTTGCTCTTTACATTGTCAACTAGCCACATCATCTAACTCCAACACAAGTTGACAATTAAGAATTTTCTATACCTTACGTAAAACAGTGAAAACGTACACTTTGTACTAACGTGTTTCGGAGACCATTTTTAAAACCTCTTAAATTATTATTAAAGACTAAGTGCTTTTGTCTTATACCTCATAATTGAAAGAAATCAACGTCAACTCTTTTAAATAAATGGTTTAACTAAGTAAAAATTGATTTAGGAGGGGTTCAAACAATAATTTCCATATATTAAAGTAACACGTAAAAAATATAAAGAATATTTAATAATTTAAAGTAATGTTCCTGAATAACCATTTATAAATAGAATCCGAAAAACATCATTACGAATGCATGCTTGAACAATCCTGTTTGAGATTCAATCTGACTATGCTACTACCAAAGCAACAAAAGTCGCCTCATAAAAAACACTAGCACAGAGCCGCTCTCACACACGCACAGCTGAGTCATCATATTCCGCCTCACAACTTCCTCAAATACAAGCTGTCTATCTGCTGGTGTTCGTGATTACTTTATTAGTCTAGCAGGGTGGCCAGCCAAGGGACGAAAAAAAATCACGTATAATTCCCGGTAAATTTTAATCGCATTCCCGGTAATTTTATCGCTTATTAAGTTTTACTTATTTACCTTAACGAAGCCAGGTACAACAGCTATAAACAAGTGTTACTTATTTACCTTAACGAAACCAGGTACGACAGCTATAAACAAGTTTTACTTATTTACCTTAACGAAGCCAGGTACAGTAGAGCGTCGAAAATCCGAACTAATTGGGACCGTGGGGGTTCGGATTTTCAATTTGTTCGGATTTTTGAAAATAACCAAGAAAATGCTATTTAGGCTAAAATATATGCCCTTTAATCGATTAAAGTGGTTACAAGCAGTACAAGCAGAAAGTAAGACTACTTACATATTATGATTTAGAAGAACCTTCACGTCATGATTACGCTTGGAACTCTCAATTACAGTACAGTATGTACTGTACATGTTTAAAAATTGACTTGTACATTATAGTTGACACAAACGAAAAATAAAAAAATTACTATACAGTACACTACTGTAAGTAAAACACACTGTTATAATGATTACACAAAGAGAAATGAATGAACTTTCTGTATAAAAAAAACAGGAACTTTACACAAAGAATATTGAAATAACTTTTCTCTACTAAAACAATGACACTTATTTAAAAAAATCTCTGATTTTCGGCTGAGTTAGCTTTGTTATTCTTTTTCTGCCTGCCAAATCCTTTATTCGTTTTAGGAGCAAAAGTTGAACTTGATTACTTTCCGGCTGCGTTTCGTACCAAGACATTACTGTTTCCAATGCCGTAAATGCTTCAGCACACACTGACTGAGGGTGAACGTGATAACTGATAAAGAGATAGACTGAGTTAGTGGGGCGAGCTAGTGTAGACAAAAATAGACAAGCCAAGGTTATTACCCCGCCCCGCCCCGCTTTGTTCAACTCTGAGACAAACACGATGTTTGTTTACTGCTAGCGCTAAAGCAGCTTATTAGCGTGACAGTGAAAATACTAACAGCCAGTCTGCTGTGAGGGCGTGTGAGAGCAGGTAGTATTAAGAAGTGTTTAAAAAGAGATACTGTAATGTAATGTCAAACTGCAGTGAAGATTTTTGTGGATTTTTTAACGACGCAATTGAAATTTGCGAAATAAAATTTTTGCAGGGGCTGCCTCGGAATGCGTTCGGATTTTTGACGTTTTGGATTATTGACGTTCGGATTATCGACGCTCTACTGTACAACAGCAATACAAAAGTTTTACTTAATTACCTTAACGAAGCCAGGTACAACAGCTATAAAAAAGTTTGACTTATTTACCTTAACGAAGCCAAGTACAGCAGCTATAAAAAATGTTTACTTAATTACCTTAACGAAGCCAGGTACAACAGCTATAAAAAAGTTTGACTTATTTACCTTAACGAAGCCAGGTACAACAACTATAAAAAAGTGTTACTTATTTACCTTAACGAAGCCAGGTACAACAGCTATAAAAAAATTTGACTTATTTACCTTAACGAAGCCAGGTACAACAGATATAAAAAAGTTTGACTTATTTACCTTAACGAAGCCAGGTACGACAGCTATAAACAAGTTTTACTTATTTACCCTTAACGATGCCAGGTACAACAGCTATAAATTTATTTACTTAATTACCTTAACGAAGCCAGGTACGACAGCTATAAAAAAGTTTGACTTATTTACCTTAACGAAGCCAGGTACAACAGCTATAAAAAAGTGTTACTTATTTACCTTAAGGAAGCCAGGTACGACAGCTATAAAAACAAAGTGTATAGTATTTGCGTGCACACACACAAGGGAGTCGAGAGCGATTGCGTAGAGGAGGCATGAGAACAAGAAACAACCTTCTGATTGATTTAAATCAGGTAAAAGACTATTTTAAAATGCAAACGGACATCAATAATTAAAAAAAAAATTGGGGTTGGTTGGGGGGGGGGGGATCGGGCAGTAAAAGTCTCGCCAATCTGGTCTACAAAAACTCGGTGCAATATGTTTTCAATAAACATTTAAAAAACTATATAGGTTACAGTATTTAGTTATTCCCCATTCCTCTTCGGTGATTTTGGGCTGTGAAAATAACCAAGTGGGTTTTACTTTATTTATAGGAGTTGATTGCCTTGTACATTTCATGAAATTAATTGTTTTTTTAGTTTAGTTAAATTTAAATAGATTTTTAGCGTATTTTTACAGTCTAATATGCAAAATAGAGAATACAAACTGGTTCCATATTGGTACCACAAAGCACAATGAAACTGTCAGTGAGTTTGCAGGACTGTTCTCCATAGCAATAACAAAATGTTGCTATTTGAATTGGTAAATAACTGTAGCGATCGCGATTGACAGGCTCTAAAAAACACTGCCGCGTGAGTTAATATAACCTAGCCTAAGAACCCAACCTGATGCCGGATTCTGTAACCTTGAACGCTGCTGTAGCCTACCCCCCCCCTACGAAAGAATTTGTAGAAACGATTCAAACGAATGGGAACGTTGTGGGCAATTTTCGTTGTTGCCTATTGTATGTTGTGTTTATTAGCGAATTTCCATAGAAAAATGAGCTATTGCAGTGGCCCTTATGGTGAGACCCAAGGTCGGGAGTAGCAAATGAGCACCGATCATGGTCCCCAGAACACGTTTTGGGGTGTCATTAAAATTCATATATATATGTATATATGTGTTCGCACTCTAGCGGCCGCATTTTAAGTCCGATTTGGTTCAAATTTGGTACACATGTTGGTTGTCTACGTCGCTCGGACGAGTTCGTTAGCCAAAAAATCCAACCAAAGGAAGTACGTTTTTTGACCGGAAGTAACTATTTTTTGACATTTTTACTACGAGAATAAAACTTTTTTTGAGTTTTTTCTAAAAATATAAATGTAGGATGTTATTCTGCACATTTTGTTTTTTACGCGACCTTACAGCTCGCTTGGTTCCCCCAAAATCGACCAAAACGTAAAATACCATAAAAGTACCCGGTTCAAAGCAAGTGGTGCAAACTCGCGAGGTCACTAGGCGAGGTCACTAGGCGCAAACAAACTCTACTAATATATTGCGTACACACAAAAAGCTGTTCAACACCTTCGTCAGTAGACCTATTTCTCAAATTGTTGGTTGAAACCCTAAAACATAGGCATATAAACTTAATTTCGGAAATTTGCTCAACTCATGTCAGCGGTCCAGCTGCGTGGTCGAATTATTTATAATTTTGTACAGAACAGCAAGGAAGGATACAAGTTCAACCTATATTAAATTTGTAAAACAATCTAAACTGTTTCTGAGTAGGTTTGATTTGACAGAAAACAAAAACATAACCGTTAACAGAATCGTCTTAGTAATTAATTACTGTAGAGTCTGTAGGCCCCCTACATGACATGTATATGTATAGGCTAACTAAATATAACTGTTTAGGCATATTTAAAGTCAAATCAGATGGAGAAGCCAAACTTAATTTCCAAACCAACCGTTTAATTCATTAAGTCCATTTATTAGACGTCACTTTTAAACAAAAACATTATAAATCCTGATTTGTACACTTATAACAGGTCAAATAATTGTATTTACTTCAATCTAGGCCATTTTAATATAATTTATTTAAACTCTTAATGTAAGTTTCATTAAAAGGCTAGCCCTTTTATTATTAACCGACTTCAAAAAAAGGAGGAGGTTCTCAATTCGACCTGTTTATATGCTTTTTTTTTATGTTTGTTCAGCGATTACTCCGAAACTAATGGACCGATTTCGATTAAAACAAAATTTATTGAAAGAGGATCATCCCCCGGTGGTCCCACTCCAGTTTTTTAAAAATCGGCCCAGAACTTAGCTAGCATCTGTCAATAAAGTACGTCATTTTGGCGGAAAATTTGAATTTTCCATTAAAATCTATATATAAAGCTGAAATACCACTGACTGACTCACTCATCACAGTATCTCGAAAACCATACCTCCTAGTAATGTGAAATTTGGTACACATATTGCTCATAGGCTCTAGAGGTGCACTAAGAACGGATTTTAAAATATTTCGCGTTTAAGGGTTGAAACAACCCCTAAAACCATAAATATTGTTTGTT
>JAGFPH010000033.1:609054-650137 GCA_018207615.1 Philaenus spumarius
TTACCTTAACGAAGCCAGGTACAACAGCTATAAAAAAGTTTTACTTATTTACCTTAACGAAGCCAGGTACAACAGCTATAAAAAAAGTTTTACTTATTTACCTTAACGAAGCCAGGTACAACAGCTATAAAAAAGTTGTACTTAATTACCTTAACGAAGCCAGGTACAACAGCTATAAAAAAGTTTTACTTATTTACCTTAACGAAGCCAGGTACAACAGCTATAAAAAAGTTTTACTTAATTACCTTAACGAAGCCAGGTACAACAGCTATAAAAAAGTTTTACTTAATTACCTTAACGAAGCCAGGTACAACAGCTATAAATCAGTTTTACTAAATTACCTTAACGAAGCCAGGTACAACAGCTATAAAAAAGTTTTACTTATTTACCTTAACGAAGCCAGGTACAACAGCTATAAAAAAGTTTTACTTATTTACCTGAACGAAGCCAGGTACAACAGCTATAAAAAAGTTTTACTTAATTACCTTAACGAAGCCAGGTACAACAGCTATAAATCAGTTTTACTTATTTACCTTAACGAAGCCAGGTACAACAGCTATAAAAAAGTTTTACATTTACCTTAACGAAGCCAGGTACAACAGCTATAAAAAAGTTTTACTTAAATTTTACTTAAAAATATAATTGATATTTAGTCATTGGTAGAGGAGGCATGAAAACAAGAAAAAATCTTCTGATTGATTTAAATCAGGAAATAACTATTTTGTAATGCAAACAGCCGTCAATAATTTAAAAAAAAAAGTGTGGTTGGTTGGGGGGGGGGGGGAATCGGGCAGTAAAAGCAATGAATACAAAAACTATAGTTTCTGTATTCATTGGTAAAAGTCTCGCCAATCTTCCAGGGGAGGGAGTGGTCTACAAAAACTCGGTGCAATATGTTTTCAACAAACATTTGAAAAAACTATATAGGGTACAGTATTTGAGTATTTAGTTATTCCCCATCCCCCCCCTTCGGTGATTTTGGGCTGTGAAAATGGAGTTGATTGCCTTGTACATTTCATGAATTTAATTGTTTTTTAGTTTAGTTAAATTGAAATAGATTTTTAGTGTATTTTTACAGTCTAATACGCAAAATAGAGAATACAAACTGGATCCATTTTGCTACCACAAAGCACAATCAAACTGTCAGTGAGTTTGCAGGACTGTTCTCCATAGCAACAACAAAATGATTCTATTTGAACTGGTAAATAACAACTGTAGCGATCGCGATTGACAGACTCTAAAAAACACTGCCGCGTGAGTTGATATAACCTAGCCTAAGAACCCAACCTGATGCCGGATTCTGTAACCTTGAAAGCATCCTGTAACCTGTAGCCTACTCCCCTACGAAAGAATTTGTAGAAACGATTCAAACGAATGGGAACGTTGTGGGCAATTTTCGTTGTTGCCTATTGTATGTTGTGTTTATTTATAATTTTGTACAGAACAGCAAGGAAGGATACAAGTTCGACCTATATTAAATTTGTAAAACAATCTAAACTGTTTCTGAGTAGGTTTGATTTGACATAAAACAAAAAACATAACCGTTAACAGAATCGGCTTAGTAATTAATTACTGTAGAGTCTGTAGGCCCCCTACATGTATATGTATAGGCTAACTAAATATAACTTTATAGGCATATTTAAAGTCAAATCAGATGGAGAAGCCAAATTTAATTTCCAAACCAACCGTTTAATTCATTAAGGCTCGGCTCCCTACATTCAAAACGGCGAAGTTGGGTACCAATTTTAATGTTAAATAGCCAAAATATACCTTCACTCTTAAGCATATTTTTGTGTTGTTTTTGTCAAAAAAACGAAAGCTGTATTTTATTTCTTAAAGTAAAATAGATTGTGGGTGTTGATTGCTAAGGTTTTTTGCAATATCTCTTTTTGCAACTGAGTAAAAAATTAATAAAGTTTACTATTTTTTACTATTTATATCATACGTTTATGAAAACAATAAAACGGTTTTTGAAAATGTATTTAGCAATTAACATCCGCATATGACAGTACTTCAAAATGAAACCAAATTTTTAAATTTATTCCATGAATTAACAGAAAAAAATGACTTATTCTGTAGCATTGCTCTTATGGGAATCAGATTCAATATGGCGGACAGGGAAGCGCCCCCTTAAGTCCATTTATTAGACGTCACTTTTAAACAAAAACATTATAAATCCCGATTTGTACACTTTATACCAGGTCAAATAATTGTATTCACTCCAATCTAGGCCATTTTTAATATAATTTATTTAAACTCTTAATGCAAGTTTCATTAAAAGGCTAGCCCTTTTATTATTATCTTTAGTATTATCTTATAGAATATAATAACAATTATTAGATAACACCATCAAAAAGAATACCAAGCAAGGATATCAAAGGGGTTTTGTTTACCGACTTCTAACAATTAGAGCTGAATTGCAACCTTTTCACACCAATACAAATATCGAAAGTAGTACGGTAAATATTTACAGTGCATAGGCCTATAAACACTGAATTACAAAACAGCTATTAACTGAGCTTTCTTGCCTTTTCAGTAGTAGGTCAGCTTTTTAGCAAGATCTCAAAGCTGCCGTAGACCGTAGACGTTAGTAGTTTTGGACAACTAACGAACTGGGCTTGGTTTAGAGTTGAGCACCAATGTTTTTTACATCGATGGAAATCAACCGATAATTTTGCTACATTGATGATTTTCCCGACATCGATGTTTTTAAATATTTACAGTATTTTTTGTGCATTTGTTTTGATAAATTAATCATGAATTGACATACTGAGTTCGACATTAATAATTAAGAATGAATTAATTGACAAAATATTGCTTTCAATAACAAGTCATCTTATATAAATGTAATTTACGTTTTGTATAAATTAGTTAACTCTGTTACTTTGATTGTTATTGTTTCTTTCACCTCAGGAATTATTGTCTTAAACCCAAGTAAAATTTTAACGAACTAAATTTAAATGCATTTTATAAATAAATAATAAATACAGTATTTATTTAATGACAAAAATTTTAACCAGCAACTAACTCTTTTTCAGAAATTTACTAAGTACAGTGATGTTATTCGGTAAGGCGTATGTCTTGTAACTCAAAACTAAGGAGCAATGGAAATCAACCTTCTTTTAACTAAAATAAGGTTATTAGGTTTTCTGAAACGATTACTTTTTTTAAATATACATCGATGTTTACCGTTAAAATACATCGATGTTTTCAGGTCGATATTATTATCACGTCGATGGTGAACATGAACATCGATTTTTTAACTATCGATGCTCATCCTTAGCTTGTTTCAATCATAGACGATGCGATGTTCTTTGTGTACAGTTTAACGTCTACTTTCGGCGCGGCGTAAGGTATTTGAAGACATGAATTGTAAAATTAGAAACATTTGCGTTTGTACATTTGCGTTTGTTTTACCCCATCTTTAAAATACCACATGGAAATATATTTTTGTTTCTCCCGGCAGCAACACAAAATTCACGCATAATTCCAGGTTTTTTCCCGGCGTTAAAAATTCACGCATAATTCCCGATTTTCCCGGAATTCCCGGTCGCTGGCCACCCTGTTATTACCAGCCATGTTCCTTACAATGTCCACTCGTGTTATTATTAATTATTGAACGATAATACAATGATTAAGTTAATTATATACAATTACAATAAAACAATGTTAACGGGAATATTAAAAGAATATTGTAACTACAGGCATATAAATCATATTTTATTACAGAAATTAATGTTAATATAATGTTGACCCATTGTTACTTTGTGTAATTAGAAAACAACTCTTTTCACAAAGCCGAGTACTAGAACTGTAGTCTGTTAGAAGATAGTCTCAAATTCACTCGGCCCCACCCCTTCTCTCTTTCCTCCACGCTCTTCAAGGTTTGTCGTCATGAGTCATCTCGGTCTTTCACGAAACTGCTAGCAGGTTGCAACAGTTTTTTAATTTCAAATACTGTAGTTCCAAAACACATTAACGTGACTCAAAACTTCTTTTATTTTCTTGTGATAATTTCATTCTATGGTAATTTTAAAATGTTTAGATTTTTAAAGATTTGACAACGAAATTCACGGCTTCTTATTCACGGTTTTTTCACGGTACATGAAATTCACGGTTGAGTGGGCACCCGGACAGTACAATATGCATACTGTTTATTATTTCTTTCTTAAAGTGTTTAACACGGACATAAAAAAATGTGAACTGTTCGAAGGGTTCGTTCGTGTGAACGTATGAACAAATTCACCGTAATGTCATACCTAAAAATATAGTAATTTAACTACTTTGAATTATTTAATCATTGCGCATGCGCCCCCAACCACCAACCCATTGGCATGGTAACGGCCGTCTCGACTTTCAAGAATAATGTACAATAGCCCATATACCTGCTCTGCTTAGCTTCATTTTCATACGCCAAATTGGATTGCTATTAGTTTCGGTTGTGTTGAGAATATTTCAATGTACCTAAAAATTGTTTTAAACAATTTTATTCATTTTCCCGACTTTAAAAAAAAATTATATGTTAATTCCCGACTGTTTTTCATTTCTATGTTATTCCCGATTTTCCCGACTTTCCCGACTGCTAGACACCCTGTAATACTGGTACAACAGTTAAAAAAATGTGTTCCTTATTTACCAGACCGAATCCTGGTACGACAGCTATAAAAATGTTTCACTTATTTACCTCAACTAAGTCTGGTACAACATCTATAAATTACTGTATTTGACTTATATATGTCAAATATAACCATCCGTCCGTTATTTACATGACCGAAGCCAGGTATGACAACTGGAATAAGTTTTCCTTATTTACCTGACTGAAGCCGGGCACGACAGCTATAAAAAGCTGCACATTTTTTTTAGCTGTCTTACCAGGCTTAGGTTCAGGTAAATAAGTCTTATTTACCTGAACTAAGCCTGGTAAGACAGCTAAAAAAATGTGTTCCTTGCTAACCTGACCGAATCTTGGTACGACAGCTATAAAAAAGTTTCACTTATTTACCTGAACGAAGCCCGGTATGACAGCTGTAACAAGTTTCCTTTATTTACCTGACCAAAGACGGGTACAACAGCTATACAAAATTTGGTATGACAAATATAAACATCTGCTGCTTATTTACAGGACCGAAGCTGGGTACGACAGCTGTAATAAGTTTTCCTTATTTAACTGACCGAAGTCAAGCACGACAGCTATAAAAATTATACTTATTTACCAGAATTAAACCTGGTACGACAGCTAAAAAAAATGTGTTCCTTATTTACCTGACCGAATCCTGGTACGACAATTATAAAAAAATTCACTTATTTATCTGACCTAAGTCTGGTACGACAGCTAATAAAAATGTGTTCCTTATTTACATGACCAAATCCTGGTACAACAGTTATAAAAAAATTCACTTATTTATCTGACCTAAGTCTGGTACGACATCTATATATTATTTAACTTATGTATGTCAAATATACCATCTGTTCCTTATTTTCACGACCGAAGCTGGGTACAACAGCTGTAATAATTTTTCCTTATTTACCTGACCGAAGCCGGGCACGACAGCTATACAAAGTTTTAGTTATTTACCTGAACTAATACTGGTACAACAGCTATAAAAATGTTTCACTTATTTACCTGAACTAAGTCTGGTACGAAATCTATAAAATACTGTATTTAACTTATGTATGTCAAATATAACCATTTGTTAGTTATTTACATGACCGAAGCCGGGTATGACAGCTGGAATAAGTTTTCCTTATTTACCTGAACTAAGCCTGGTAAGACAGCTAAAAAAAATTTGGTTCCTTGTTAACCTGACCGAATCCTGGTACGACAGATATAAAAAAGTTTCACTTATTTAACTGAACGAAGCCGGGTACGACAGCTGTAATAAGTTTTCCTTATTTACCTGACCGAAGATGGGTACAGCAGCTATAAAAGAAATTGGTATGACAAATATAACCATCTGTTCCTTTTTACATGACTGAAGCCGGGTACGACAGCTGTAATAAGTTTTCCTTATTTAACTGACCGAATCCTGGTACGACAGCTATAAAAAAGTTTCACTTATTTACCTGAACTAAGTCTGATACGACATCTATAAAATACTGTATTTAACTTATGTATGTCAAATATAACCATCTGTTCGTTATTTACATGACCAAAGCCAGGTACGACATGTGGAATAAGTTTTCCTCATTTACCTGACTGAAGCCGGGCACGACAGCTATAAAAAGTTTTACTTATTTACCTGAACTAAGCCTGGTAAGACAGCTAAAAAAATGTGTTCCTTGTTAACCTGACCGAATCCTGGTACGACAGCTATAAAAGTTTCACTTATATAACTGAATGAAGCAGGGTACGACAGCTCTAACAAGTTTTCCATATTTACCTGACCGAAGCCGGGTAAGAATGTTATATAAAAGTTTTACTTATTTAATTGAACTAAGCTGGTACGCCAGCTATAAACCACTAATATATTACACTAGAGAAAAATTTAATGGATTCCTGTCGTGAGATATTCGTGACGTGAGATTTCGTTTAGATACCCACGCAAAAAAGTGTCCAATGGGTCAATAGAACTTTTAACTTCAAAAAGATTTATCGAAATCGGTTCATTAATTGCGGAATAATCGCTGGACAAACATAAAAATATATAATGAATTCTAATTAAAAATTCAAATTTCTCTCCATTTTGTGCAAAAAAGACGTACCATATTGGCAAATACTAGCTAAGTTCTGGGCTGATCCTTACAAAACTGGAGTGGGACCACCAGTGGATGATCCTCTTTCATTTAAAAATTTGTTTATCAAAATCGGTTCATTAGTTTCGGAGTAATCGCTGGTCAAACATATAAAAAAAAACCATATAAACACGTCGAATTGAGATTCTCCTCCTTTTTTTTTGAAGTCGGTTAAAAAAGATTAACAAGGTGATAGACTTTGTTTAAGTCATGTTCAATAAATCCCTGGTATATATAATGTTTGTTAATGTAATTTTTTTAAAGTATTCTAAATATACAATAAGGTTTAAACACTCTATAATTTCAAAAAATGTAATCTCTAAGAGATTTTACCATTTGAAATTTATTTTTTTGGGTTAGTTGTTAAGTAATTTTAATATTTTTATCTAACCATTATTATCATTTGTAACACTTTCTTGTATGTAATAAAAAATTGTGTTATTTATTTGAATTTTTGTCATACCTATGATATATTATAATTACATTTTCATATAAATTTTACTTTTTTTATTGAAAAGACCACCTTGAAGTTGTTCCTGGTTAATAAGATTTTAAAATCCTTTTTATAAATCAATTTTCACAGTGTAAATTAACCTCATATCTGTCTAATACATTTTTAGCCTGTCAAACCATTTCAACTTGAAGTTTAGGAAATTGGTAAGTGATCAGATTCATTTTGTGACATTCATTTTTTTATATATGACCTCTCGACTAAATTATTTTGGTATTGGGTTCCAGTACGTCACTCCATAGATAATAAACCCAAGAGTGTTACATTAGATCTTTGTTTAAGACTAGGCATATGCCGATTTGTTTTAATATTCATTATAACTCCTGTCATTTCGTAAACTTTATAGTTTGACATAACCTTAAATTTGAAGTTATGATTAAACCTGCCGAAGTTATGATTAAACCTGCCCCCATATTAAAAACAACCAGTAAGACTTAGGTGCCAAAATATGTGGGATACCTATACTTACTTGTAACTTATCCCTGAGCCCAGGAAGAGTGTCTCTAATATGGTTGGTGAGTTGTTGGTTAAGAACTCTTTGCAAGTAGGGTGTTCCTAACCTATCAGCCAAATGTCTATATGACTGATGGCTGTAAACAAATAAAAGTAACCATTAAATAAATACTCTTCAACAAAACATTGTAATTATTAATTTTAGACTGTACTAGGCTTTTAATAATGTTTAAAGATTTTACTATTTGGGTTGGGCAGCAACTTTTAGTTTTTCTGTAAAACAATTAGAATACAAAAGTTGGTGTATTTATTATTACCAGAGTAAATCATAGACTCTTGATAATCCTTTTATACAGCACTCAAGATTATTTGTAGGCCTACATCACAGATAAACAAAATCACAGATATTCTCCATTTTTGTTTCAGCAGCTAGTATAGCTAGTATTATTAATTTAATAATTTGTATTTTATAAACTAGACACAGATCCAAATAAGTATATTTTATAGGCTTGTGCGAGTACTCGAACGCCGAGCCTTTTAGTATTTGGCTCACCTCGAAAATAAAAAAAGCTCAAAAATATTTGAGCTGAGATTTTTAACTCTGATAGTAATAAACACCATAAATAAGTCAATGAAAATGGTACCAACTACTTAAGAAACAGTAAATTTATTTATTTTCCTTAACAAACGTTCCCATCTTGCGCATATTTTATCATCTACTGAAGAGCTAAACATTAGTACTGCAAGGTATGAAACGACGCACGAAGCAGTAAAGGACAAAGGTGAAGAAACAGTTGAAAACAGCTGATTGAATTGTGCTATGATACAAGGAAAATAACACCATGATCACTCTTCTGCTGTTGCCAGTTACCGCGGTAAAAGATGACAACAGAATCTATTAGTTACGTCATTTAGTTTATCATTTTTATTTACGAACACAGTAATTATTAATCTGCCAAAAAGTGACAACATGAAAATAATTATAGAGTGAAAAAGTAATACAAAAATAATATCGAAAAGTAATAAAGAATAACATCGTGATATGAAAGAAGGTAACAGTTACGTTCTTGTTACCAAAAGTGCCGAAAAGTAGCGGTGATTTATCGTTGCCTATGTATTCGTCGATAACAGATCTTGTTGTCTTTCATATTTTTTCCACCATAGCCAACAAAATTTACCCGCCAATGCCCACAAGCAAATCAAATATTAATTATTCCACTATTATGAACGTAGGACATTTTTATCGGTATATTATTTTCTGCACGATAGTTCGTCTTCTAAATAGTACACAAATATTGAATCTTATTCTCTCTATTAACGTCAACTGAAACCAGAGTCAGCATTTTTCATATTTTATTTCCTTGAGATTTAGCTTTCTTTCAAACATTATTAAATCAAGGCCTGTTGTTTAACTTTGGTTGTTATTATTTCGTACGTGTTACATGTTAGTGTTTCCCACGTTAACATTGTCTTTCCTTGTATAAAATCGGTCAGTTGAGATTTACCCACTGGCCACTTTACAATCCAAACGAATTAGGCGCTGAATATAACCTGTTACAGTTCAAACAAAGACGAAACAGTAAACTCACCGGAATTATTGTTTGACGTTTTACTTCGGCTCGCATTAAAATGCCAAGTATTGAAATCATGCGATAATTGTTTGTGTGTCTGTCTGTTAACACGATATATGCACTCACAGATGTCGTAGAAAACTTCTGGTGGTGCCAAAATCTTCGTAATTTTACTGCTCAGAGTTGAAAAGCTTTTGAGCTTTCTAGCATGAGTAGTAGCGATTCGGGGTCACGTTTTTGGGTCAAAATTTTGAACATACAGTGTGGGGTAACGTTTTTGGATACGGGAAACCTAATTTTGACAGTTAAAAAGTCGTAGAGCATCGGGGTCACGTTTTTGGTCAAAATTTTAAAATACAGTGCGAGATATCGTTTTATATGTTTTTGGGTACAGGAAACCTGATTTTATTTTTTTTTAATACATGAGCCGAAGTCTCGAAAAAGTGTTTCATCTTGTTGTGTTTGTAAACAAGTTATTGACGTAATGTTATCTTGTTTACTCTAATACAGTTAAAATTAAATATTTATTGATTTAATCCCCGATTTTTACCTAGTACTACATCTAAGTAGTACTACATATAAGTAGTAAAAAGCTTGACCTCGTGAGCTTTAAAAAAAGCTCGGCTCGGCTTGAACTCAAAAATCTAGGCTCGCACATTCCTAATTTTTTGCCATCAAAAATTCTTCTTTATTGATTTATATAGAGAAGTCTCTGAAACAGGATTTAAAACCATTCTCTGTTAAACAATGTTTTCCAATCCTCCATACATTGTTTTCCTTTACTATACCGCTTAAAGAATCTGAGGCTGGCGTAAAAGAATGCAGATTTCATATATTTTTTATGACATCATGCACGATTGAATCACCCGTGCTATGTGTAATTGTCATTTCTTTATCCATTTTATCTAAAATTCCCTTTGTTGTGTAGTAAGTAGGCTGTAACTCCCTTTGAGAGGTGGACCCGGCAGTAACAAGTGGACCCGGCCTGTTTGCATTCCATGCTACGGAACAGGCGCATAAAAAGCTCCGTACTTGGTGAATCTTTGGAGGTCACGGCCACAAGAGGGTGCCCATAGGGAAGAGGGAGGAGTTCTTTCACCTCTGTTGTGGAGCTTGGTGGAGGATAGTCTCCTTTTAGAAGTCAGTGGTGGAACATACATCCAAGCTTATGCAGATGACATAGCAATCTTGGTTATTGGTAAAAGTGAAGACGCTGTCTGGGATATCGTAAACAGAAGCCTGAGACATGTATAAACAGCGCAAGGGAAGGTCTCAACATCAATCCTAGCAAAACCACCATAGTAATTCCCTTCACTAAGAAAATAAATTAAACAGCCCTGGAGAGGATATCCATGGACAACCCGGCTGAACATTTCTGCATCGGTGAAGTATCTTGGAGTAATTATTGATCAAAAGCTGATGTGGAATGCACACCTGGACAACTTGATTCATAAGGCGAAATGGGAGCTACTGACAATCAGACGCTTTATTGAAACTAACTGGGGTTTCACACCTCATATAGCTCTGGCTGTATAAGGCTGTGATTAGACTCCAAATCATATATGGAGAGGTGGTTTGGGGAAGAAACTACGGCAAAACTACGGCAGGGAACAAACTAACATGACTACAACGATTTGCATAACTGGAGCTTTCAGAAGTTGCCTTACAGCGGCTATGGAGGTACTTCTTGGATTTCCGCATCTAGACATCTACATAATGTGGAGGCAAGGAAGTCTACATACAAACTAGCAAATGAGAACAAATGGCGGAAAGGTATGCATGGAGCAGGACATTCCGGCATAGTAAACACTGTACTTAAAAACTCTCTGTTAGATATGGTGACTGAAGCAATGCACACTGAGTATGTAACCCTCAGAACCCGAGAAGACTGGGAAAGATACATAAAACCTGGATCTGGCAAAGGAACTCTAGTCTGGTACACACACGGATCTTTGATAGGCAGCAATTCTGGTTACAGCGTATAGAGTGCAACACCAAGGACAAACATCAGTGTGAGTCTTGGGACGCTCTGTATTGTCTTCCAAGCAGAAATCTTAGCAATCACTTCCTATGCCCATTTAGAATCATTGAAAGGATGCAGAAATAGACATATCCTAATCCTCTCTGACAATCAAGCAGCATTTAGTGCTGGACTCAGCACAAGTCACATTTAAACTGGTGAATTGATACCTCTCATTAGTAACCAAATTCTCCACAATAAGTATGGTGGATTGAGATGGGTGCCAGGACACCGTGGCATTCAAGAAAATGAGATGGCAGATACTGTTGCAAAGAAAAGAGCATCCACACCCTTTATGGGGCTGGAACCAATGTGCTACATTAGCCGTAGCACGGCGAAGAGCACAGTAAACAACTGGACCAGGGAAGAGCTATGCTAGAGATGGTGTAGATTACCCAGGCACACACAAATGACAGATCAAGGGACCAAACACTAAGCTTATCAAGTCCCTAATCAAGTTAAATCGACAGCAGCTCAAAAGAGCTGTAGGACTGTGAGAACAGCATCAAGCAACAGTGGGAGTCCTGGAAGGCAACCAAAGTTCTCGGCTTTGCGGACAGGAAAACAGAGTCGGCAAGACACATCATATTTGATTGCGGGATTCTGGAGCGCAGAAGGAGAGACCTCTTCGGAATTCAGCAATCAGGGGACGAAGAAGACTTGGTGGAGAAAATCCTGGACCTCACAAGGGGGTACAGGCTTCTAACCAGCTAGGAGGGGCACAATAAACCAAGGGATGACATGCAACGAAACCTTCTTCAAGGAGGGGTTCTAATAATCTCCCCATAATAATCTATCTAATCTAAGTAGGCTACAACACATTTACACTTCCCATTGATGATGACTTTTGATAAGCCTAGAACCGCAATAAAGGTGTTAACAACAACATAACTACCACGTGACTAAGCATCTTAAAGAATACAGAGTACTCACACTTCCAAGTTTTAACATACTGAAAGTAATTCTTTATTTCAAATTTAAGTACAGTAGAGTCCCGTAATCCGAACTAATTGGGATCGAACCCTGTTTGGATTATAAAATTTTCGGATTAATCAAAATTATTGAAATAATGTAAAAAAGGACGATAATTCAATAAAAACAGTCAATAAAAAACAGTAATGCCAACAAAGTGTACTTGAGCGAGGATGTTGCCCCATCCCTGCACGATTTTACTCTGTAGGATGCAATTAAAATTAAAGGTCTTTTTTGGATAAAGCCAATCGATTGAGACCCTTTCGTTATGAAATAGAACTACATACAACCAAATTAAAACTAAATGGTTTTAGAAGCAATCGAATAAACCATTTAGTTAGAAATACTGTACATGTTGTTGTAAGTATAAATGTTAAGTATAATGTATAAAGTAAGTATGTATGACCCCTTAATATTTATACATCATTTTAAAGGTAAATAAATAAAGAAGTTTTTATGTAATTGAACATAAGAATACGAAAAGTTATACTGATTTAATTGAGCCTTAAAGTTTAAAGGAAAAAGTCTGTAACAATAATTTTTAACTTTAAAGTTATTTAAAAAACATTGTATAAGGAGTTATTATTTGGGTACTATGTTTAATTTGTAGGAAATTTAATGCTCTTTCAAATGGTATTACTTTCCATGTCATAACTACATTAGTGTGGTTTTTATCGTCAAACTAATAGTACCAAGTCGTGTAATTTGAAAAAAATTACAAAATACGCCATGACAGCTAAACGGTTAAGGTCAGATAAGGGCTTAATATACATTTTTTCCTTTTGATAAGAAGAGTCAACTGTTAAAATTAATGTAGTCAGTAGTGACTCACCTGTATAAAAGACTCACTGATCACGACTTCCCAAAAACTACTGAATGGATTGGAATGAAATTTGGTATGTACCTTCCTCTAGGGCCGTAGGTGCTGGCTAAGAAAGGGTTTCAAAAATTCGAAATCTTAGGAGGGGTTTGGGGGTCAAAGTTACTAAATCACGATTTCTCTAAAACTACTGAACGGATTGCAATGAAATTTGGTATGTAGCTTCTTCTAGGACCCTAGGTGCTCGCTAAGAAACATTTTCCAAAAATTCGAAATTTTAGGGAGGGTTTAAGGGGGTCAAAGTTATTAAAAAAAACCACCAAACGGATTGGAATGCAATTTGGTACGTAGCTTCCTCTAGGGCCCTAGGTGCTCGCTAAGAAAGGTTTTTAAAAAAATTGAAATTTTAGAGGGGGTTCGGGGGTCAAAGTTACTAAAAATCCCCGTAAGAAATACATAGTGTAGTATATTTATTGATATTTGTGTTTTTTTGTTGTTTTTAATATACATTTAAATTTGATTTGTCTATCCGTGCAAAGCCGGATCGGGCCAGCTAATGCTGCATAAATTGTAGTATGCTCTCAGTGCATTTTGTTTCACTTATGTATTCTTAAAATGTATTTTTTTGTAACTTAAAAACATCTAATTCCTGATGTAATACAGTTATTGATGTAACTGAAATGACTAAACCACAGTATTTTACCATATTTATTTGAATTTCAATTATGTATTTTAAAGATGTACATTTATTTATAAATAGTTATAGGTATAACACTTGCTATGCAATATAAATACAAAATAAAGAGAAATAAATTAAATGAAATCTCACTTAAATGACCTTGTGCTATTATGAACTGTCACAATAAACACACTTGTACCCACAAGATTGATGAAAAAGGGTGCGAAAATAATAACTCTCAAGTAAGGAATAAAGGGTTGTAGAACATATATGTTTGTTTTGAAAATATTTTACAATTCTATGCTACACCAATGAAAACTAAATCAGTTGTTACAATCTAAAGAATGTGGCTTTTATGAACACAATTTTTTACTCATTACAAAGTAAAACAATATTTTCTAATATCATCCTTTATACCAGTTTAACTGTAGAGTTTGATGGACACGCTTTATCTCTCCTGTTACAAAATGTATTACATTATAAAATAATAACTGTACCTAAGGAAAAATTTCCGTTCTGCTGCGAGAGCTGCTTTTATATCTTTTCTTCCATCAATATCTTTCTGACTGCGGTTAACTACACCGATGTAACCTCTGCGCAAAGGTAACAATTTATTTTCTAAAATGTCCCTCGCATCTGTACCTTCATCCATGAGATCTAATTTGGTAATTACACCAATTGTCCTCACACCTGCAATTTAATTGTCATTTTTTAATTTAAATACCTAAAACTAAACTATACAAATTTTATGAACTTCAAAATGTATAATTTAAAAAGATATTTTAATGTAATATTATTAAAAAAATATCCAAGTAAAAGTAAATTTTATTAAAAGTTTTAAAATAATGCCATTAAAAGTTGGCATAAATGAAATTAATCATCAAACATTTAGAAAGATTATTTCTACAGATACTTTAGCACTAACATTAACATAGAGTGAAGCTAATATATACACTCGTGATCTACATACTGAAAGGGAATCCTAAACTATTCTGTTCAAGTAGTCTTAGTGCAAAATTGAAATAAGGCAGCTGAAAAAGCAAAGAAATATTGTAAACAATCATAACATCTACAGTAATTCCTCCACTTATAACATTTGTCATACAAAATCTGTACGACACAACACAAACAATAATCCAAGGACAAGAATTTTTAATACTACTTTTTTTAACGTCCTCACTTTGTCCCAACTAATGGACAGGGAATTTAAAAACAAGGAGAACCAACATCAACAACTGGATTCAATACTATAACCTAAACTGAGCTACTACCTTAAAAGTAGAAGAATGACCCTGCTGGGTTGCATCAAACTTGTTTTTCTGAAATCTTGGTGGAAGTTCCGTTTTATGATCACTTGATATCGAACACATCACAATTTATTATATACAGTATATTTACTTTTGATATATGATCATAGAATGTCACTTTTAATCAATGGGCAATATTGACTGTTACTCTATGGGTAATAATTCACTTCATTTCTGATTTGTCCCCTTCACCACTGTCTTTTATCTATGATCTAGATAGTTATAAACTAATCAATATATTATTTATTGTTAAGCTCTCTTTTTGAAAATAGCAAAGAAAAATTTATAGGTTAGATTGGAAGTATATTCCTTTTAGAAAAAAGAAGATGTTCAGAGATAACACAGAAATAATTTTTCTTTGGTACTTGTACATATACCGTAAACTGAACATCTATGTCACTTGTAGTTACTGAATAAAAAATGTTAAAAGTTAAAAAGACACCTTATATGCAGTATTTTTTTGAAAGGGGAATTTGTTTCCAGCAAAATTATTATTTTGATTATGTTAAATATATAACCATTTTTATAAAGGATTGTGTAAACCATAGGAAAGACGCTGGTACTAGGACTGTAAGTGCCAAAGAAGTGTTAAGGAGAATAAATACTAGGGTATTTTATGGTGTATTTATTTTCATTTTAATGGTTCAACTTGGGTTACTATTGAGGCCACTTATTACATATGAGAGAAAAACATAAAGAACAAGAAAGAGTATGTTTGGAGCTAAAAAAACATTGAAAATGGTTATATAGTATTTAACAGTTAAAAATATTGAATGAAAAATATTTTTTTTACAAATGAATAATTTAGTTAGGCCTATCTATTTTTCTTATCTGTGTATAGCAACAATCACAAGGGCAAATTTTTAATATCTGATCCAGAACAGAAATGCACCACTGTAGCATGTTATTAAACTATTAAGTTCTTTATTCGAGGATATACTGTAGAATTGTAAAATTATTATTTCAATAGCTTCAGTTAACACTGAATATTGGTTTGGATTTTGGATGTATTTTTTTAAACACAATTGCCATGATATATTTTTGTAATGTACTTGTGCACTATAAGGATCACCTGTTTATGTGTTTATCACTGTTTTGTACAAAAAAAAACAAAATTTCATGAGTATTTTTATGTTTAGTCATATGTCATAACACTGCAACTTCCATTCCCCCCATTGCAAACCTTTCGAAGTCGCTTATTCATCCGGTCTAGACAGCAACGCTATGAAGTCAGTATAATACTCCCACTGTTTGTATTTACCAACAGTGGAATTTGCGTAAAACTGAAGTAGAAGCCGTTTATTTTTACAAAAAAAAAAAAAAAAGAAAAGAAGTTTAAATTGCAAAACACGTTTAATGTACAAAATTTTAGTCCATATAGTACACAAGTACTTTTTAGAGGATGTTACTAAAACAGTATGCACAATAATTAGCAATGCCATCTATCTGAGCTGCCTTTTTCATGTTCTAACAATTATTTACAGTGAATATTAATTTTACAAAACTAATTAACCTAAAATACCAGAAATAAGGGTTTGAAAAATCTAACAGCAATCATGCAACACAGTGGGTGATAACTGAAATTATAGAAATATTGAAATGAAACAAAGCAAGTGGTTATAAATAGTCGACTAATTTATGAGAAACTCTACAGCATCAACATTCAAAAATAAATGCAAAGTAAATAAAATAAAATGGAAATTTAACTGCGTATAGACATTCAGGGGCTCAATATATATATATTTAAAATTTGTAAATAACTTACCAATGATGCATTTCAACTTTCTGAAAAATATTACTTCATAATAATGTCGGCCAATCAATTAATTTGACATACTTTGAAAACAAATCATTTGTACAAATTTCAAATGAAAATTTCACGACAAACCTAACATTGAATGTCCTAACCTTAAATAAGAAAATCATATAACATGGATTTTTAGAAATAAAAATACTTTAGAGGCTCGCTATTTTGGTTTTTTTAAATAGGACTGAATATACTATTAAATCTTATGTACCGTATACTACTTGCCTTCCTAATCTTAAGACATGTAACAAAAAAGTCTTTATGGTTGTTAAAATGTTTAAAAACAAATTCCCAAACAGTGTTGTTTTGACATCAGTGTTGTTTTTTAAACAACTTAAAACTTTCTAGTGTTTCAAAGTTAGAAATTTATTTAATATATATATATATATATATTGTACATCTTTTAGTAACATAACCATTTTTACAGAACTTGCCATATTATTTCATGAAACGATGAAAGACATGTTAATGGTCCCATTAAATGCTTTCTAGCAATACAATTTTGTAAGATTGTATGTTTTCTACATGGTACGGCTAACTGAAATGTGTGGTGGAATGGAAAAATGATATTTACTACGGTATTCATCTCATTTTTATGAAACATAACTAAAATGTAAGAAATAAACGTTAAGACAACGAAAAGTCAAACGAAGGTCAAAGTTAGGTTGACCTATTCTAGTCTACAAAAAGGTTGTAGAGGGAAATGGAAGGAACACAATTTTTGAATTTGGGACATTGTTTGGACTATAGAATGTAAACATACTAAAAGTCCCCACTCCTAGCACATAGAAGGTGAGCACATAGAAGGTCCCTTTTCGACTATATCTCGAAAATTATGCATCCTAGAGATAAAATCATTCTATACAAAATTAAAGCTGTCAAAATGTGCCACAAGATTGATTCTATTCATTTTTTCGCTATCTCACATAGTTTTTGAGATATCCGCGCTCCAAATTCATTTATTATTGAAAAATAAATGTTTCCTCAAGGTTTTCCTTATTTGACTAGCTAAATTTTTAGCCTTTTGTTCTGCAAAAAAGTTATGAGAAAGGAGGTTCTAGAGCATTACATTTTTTTCAAGAATGTATGAAATTTTACGATATTATCTTCAACCGTTCAAAAGTTTATGTGTAAATTTGAGACCGACGGCGACAGAGGCATAGTAGTGGGGGAACCAGCAGCCTGCCGGTTTTTTCTCCTCTACTGCTCGGACATATCACCAAGTACAGATGTGGTACTGGACATGAGCTGCTTCCTCAGAAATATTAACAATAATTTTTTGTCAGTGCACAAAGGATTGTGCCACCACTAAATGTGGATGCAAAAAGACATCTCTCAAGGGTAGCATTCCCCAGCCTGCCAAAACTGCGAGGGAACTGTCTTAACTCTGAAGCCCCTCGAGGTCAATGAGGATGAAGAACTCAACATCGATCCTCTGCCAGTCATCCTCGAAGATTTATCTACTTACTTCTGGATGTACAAAAAAAAATATATATATTATATAGGTGAATTTTTAGATTATCAAAAAGTTTTTATCATATATATTCTGCAGGGGTGATAGATCGAGCTCTCAAAAGGGTTCCATTAGATTCGGAGTGTCGGAAAAAGTATTCAATGAGATCAAACAATATTACTTTTAAAGAACTACATACGTACCTAAAAATAAATTATATTACAATACATGCAATTTCTTTATGTGGCATTATATGCGTATATTTATGTATATATTCAAACTATTTATACACATAAATACGAATATGTTGACTTATAGAGTTAGAGCAACATAACAAAAATTAAAAAAAGGTTTTTTGGAAAATCTCGGAATTTACACATAAAGTTGAAATTGCTCTATTTTTTTTTTTTTACAGTTGAAGATAAAATAGTAAATATAATACATTCATGAAGGAAATTTAATGCTCTACAACTTCCTGTGTCATTATGTTTTCATAGGACGTATGTAGAGTTAGCTAGTCAAATAAGGCAAACAACATGAGACAAATTTCTTTTTTTTTAAATAAGCGAATTTTGAGCGCGGATATCTCGGAAACTATGCGAAATAGCGAAAAAATGTATACAATCTATCTTGTACATTTTTTCACCTTTAATTTAGTATAGAATTGTTTTATCGCAAGAACGAATAGTTTTCAAGATATACGCAAAAAACTGAAAAAGGGACTTTCTGCAATCTACCCTGCACCCTGATCACCTGCTAGAAGCACGTTGAGACTTTTAGTATGTTTAACTCCTAACTAGTCCAAACAAAGACCCAAAGTCAAAAATTGTGTTCCTTTCATTTCCCTCTACACCCCCATTCATTGACTGGACTAATAATGAACAAACAAATACTATTTATAGGAATTCAAATGACATGGACTTTGAAAGTTCTTAGTTAAGCAGAAATATCAGAAATTTAAAGGTAAGCTATCCAACAGCTCTGACTATGGTGTACTTATCAATATGCAACATATTTCATATTTCTCTTATACTAACTTGTTCATTAAACCTTACCCTGCACTAATCGCGTTGTTCTGCACTAATACCTGAAAGTACCGACCATTCAAAAAAAACTCAGTTCTTTGATCTATGACTGTCAAACCTGCAGATGTAGATCTATAACGTTGTCAAACGGATGCTACCTAGCAATGACATTTTATAACATCATCAGGATTACACTACATGTCTGCTAGTGTGTTGTAGATACTAGGTTAATACTAAGGTTTCTTTTGCATAACCTTGTGTAAAGTTTGTCTTGATGCAATATATTAATTATATAAAATAATAATAATTGTAGTTGTTTAACCCTTTCCCCGATACAGATAGTGCCAAGTAGCATGAAGCATCACTTGAGCATGCGCTGTAGCGTCTTACCCTCTCCTACTCGACTGTAAGTCTTCAGTACAGTCACCACCAAAAATTGTTGATATACAATCAACACGACTACATAGCAGACATGAATTAGGTAGGGCAGGCGGCTCTGACTGTACTCCGCCGCGAGAGGGGTAATGTGGAGGGAGCCGGCATAGGAGACTTGCACACCCCCTCTTCGCGCTCCATCCTAATTGGCGCTATCTGTATTCTGTAGTAACTCGTAGCGATTTATTATTTTCACTCACCGGGTTTCCGTACTAATCCGTAGTAGAACTTTAAATGCGTATAACTTCGCCATCTGTTGGAATATTTTAAAACTAACTTCAGAGAACATTTTACAGTACAGTTGTATATCATTTCTTATTTCTTCCAACTGTGTTTAGATCTGTGTTTATAATCATCTGTAGCACAACTTTTGTAAACCAAGAGTCACGTAAAACATGGCTAGACTGAATTTAAAATACATGGTTATTTTTTTGATTTATTAAATATAGTTTTGTAGTATTTGAACACAAATAAAACAGACAATTTATGGCCTAACAAATATAAAGTGTTTCCTAACATTTTTGTAAAAGTTATAACTGTGAGTGAACTTATTTTTAATGTTTTTTTTTTTTTGACTTAAAAAAATTCAGTGCTGCATTATGTAAGTAAATATACAATTTTTTTATATACCAATATAATATTAAGATATGGTAAAAATTTCATGTATATTGAATAAGTGTAATTAGTTATCGTAGTTTGAACATTAACTGAATATACATGACAAATTTGGCCAATTAAGAGTTCTGGTATGAGGCACTTGGTGTCAATTATGAATACCGGGGAAAGGGTTAAACAAAATATTATACCAGTAAACTTGCAAATTGGTAAACATAAATTAAAAATCCAAAGTTTAATGGCTTTAAAATTAAAATGTATCCCATTAAGAGGATATTTTACCTCCTAAAAATGCAAGACAAAAGAGGTAAAAATGTAGTTTCTTGCGTTCATTACAATTTAGTAAAAATAATTTTTGGGAAAGTTGCAATTAAATATTTCTATTCCTCACATTCGCGATAAATATTAGGGCGAGTCAAATATAAACTGGACCTTTTAATACACAATATGTATTGATTATGAAAAAATACAATTAAAACCCTTAAAGTTTCTCAACATAGTCTCCTGCACGCTCTACACATTTTCCCAGTGTTTTAGAAGCTTGTAGGTCCCTTCTTCAAAGAACCTATTGCGCATGTTATCCTCGACTTCTTAATTATTCTGAGATCGTTCTCTTTCTATCACTTCTTTTTAGGATGAAAACAAAAAATAATTACAGAGGGACATATGTGCGCAAAAGGGAATGTGTTCACAATTTTTAATCTACATTTCTTTTTTATTTTCAGTCAATAAACTCGGAACCCATCAAGCACTTCTCTGAAGCCAAACTGCTCTGTGATGACATGAACACTGTCATGGCTGAAAACCCACCAATAAAGCAATTATTTCATCACAATTAACTTCCAGTTACTTTCAACATGGTCACGAACTGCACGTATGTTGTCATCTGTGAGACTTGACTTTTTGGGCCTCAATAATTACTTTTATTTCGCACTCTTTCTCGTCCAGCCACGAATTACTGGCCCAATCAAATGTTTAGGTCCGAGTCGACAGTGTAGCATCACAACTGCATTTCTACCGAGTTAAAATTTCTGATAGTTCAACATCGTTCTTTCTTAAAACTTTATTATAAATCCATTGCACAATGGATTATGGAACCTCTTGTTCACTCATTCCTGCTACCCCACTCATAACATATCAATATTCCAATCTGCCAGCTCGCTTGAGATTGTTTGAGGAGATGAGGGACAAAAGTCCGGCTTATATTTGACTCACCTTTATAAAAACCAGTTGAGAAAATGCATTCTTAATTAAATTTGAAATTAGTTTTCTCAAAATTATTTATTTTTCATTTGTTTTGTTAATGCTCTAACCTGCAGGATCAACTTCTTTGGCTAGTTTTAATGCATCACTGTTAGCCAGATCTGAATTTGCCGGTGTTACAGCAAGCACCAAACAATTGTCTCTTTTTATGAACTGCAAAATCATAGATTTTATTTGATGTTCTATATCCGCAGGTTGGTCACCTATAGGGACCTTCGTCATGCCAGGAAGATCAACTAGGGTCAGATTCAGAACTGAAACACAATATCCAAAGCTCCACTAAGTGGCTACTCACTACAATCAGCCTAAAAGTAAAACAAAATAAATAATAAAGAAACCAAATTATAAACCTAAAACTAAAAGCCGAGGTTCTACAACAAATTTAAATAAAATATATACATTGGTCACATAAATAAAGTTAGTAGCAGATTCAGCTCAAACTTTTAGATGAAATAGTTGAAGTATAATTATTGTAAAAATATACTGATGTTGATATAGTTTTGCCCTGGTTTAATTTTCATATTTTGCTATTTATTAAAAATTGCAAACAAGACAGAAAACTGTTACAACTGATTATTAAAAAAATAGAAAAAAAGAGTGGATGTGTTATCAACTGCGCTTAAATAATTCAGAATATACACGTGAAAAATATCATGTTTATTTATCAAATTCTACAGTAGAACTTCTATTAACAACCCACATTTTTTTCCATACAGCTAAACTGTTGTTATGAACATTGTTTGCAAAATGTGATTGTTTATGATAATTCTGTTTAAAACCAAATGGTTTATTTAGTTTGAGATTAAAAGTTAGTATGTATCGAGTATCACTTTGAACTTTAACCTTGGGCGCTTTGTAGCCTATTGAATGGTTACATTTTAATCCGTCCAGTTTCTTTTGGTACTTTGGTGATTCACATCATTTTCTCGATAACCATTTGTGGCTTGTATAATTTATATTTGTATGAACTGAGCATTATAAATTTTGCACCATGTCAACAAAATGCAAATGGGTTGTTGTGCAATGATGAATTTTTTTAGTTAGTTAAAAGAATAAAAAGGGCAAGATTTTGCAATCTGTAGAAACTAACATTGATAATATTGTCTACTGGCTTGAGTTATTTTAATTTTTTAAATTACATCATATTATATAATAAAATTATGATCTGAAACCAAAGGGAGAATCATCTGCTTTATATTTTTTTAATTATTTTACTAAATCATGTTTTCTTTTAACACCAATTGCTTCTGACTAACATTAGCCCAGTCAATGAAGACCAAGAAAATACCTAAGTTCGGAAAAAATTAGGGTAAAGAACAGGGCAAGTTTGCTTTTCTGCACCCACAGTAGCTACCATATACTTTTTTGCAAGCACATAAAAATTGATTTAACAGTTCATCGAGAGCAAATGGTTTCGTGGTTGTAACTGGTTTCAGTGTTATTTTCAAACTCCCCTCTGAACCTTTGAGGGGGCTGGGGGGGGGGAAGCTTCAAGGGGATTTTTGGGGAATTTTATAAAAATGTTCCTCTAGTGACATTCTATCAACTGGGTAAAATTCAGCTTTACCCTAATTTTTTCCCATCGAAGTCCTGTATTGACTGGGCTACATTGCCAGGAAATAATTCCGCATTTGGGGATTGTGTGTGGGGGACCCTGATATTTTTATGAGACCAAATCAGAGAGCTATTTTATAATTGTTAATATTATGTGGAGATCTTCATCTAAAAAGAAATAAACATAATAATGTGCATAAAGTGCTCGCTTACAAAACCAGTGAATAGATGAAATGAGGGCAATCTAATATGGAAATGTTTTACTGAAAATAAATTGTGTAAGATGCCGTCAGAAAAGTATTCCAAAATAAGTAGGATCAATCATGATTTTTAAACTAAAAAATATGAGAAACTTTACTCCAAATAAAGAAAACATATGTTTTAGATGTTGCGAATTAAAAAAGGTTTGCATTACTTTTTTAGTTAACTTGCATACTACTAACTCTTATCACGTGACCAATGATATATTGTATTTAAATTAAATAAGTTGTCCAGTGTACATCTTTACCATCCGGATCAACCTGTTTGGAGATCTGCAAAGCATCAGATGTGGCCAGATCCGTGTTAGCAGGTGTGACAGCCAGAATGAGGCATGTTTCCTTGGTAATAAACTGGAATAACATATCCTTTATCTGAGCCTCAATGTCTGCAGGTTGATCTCCAACCGGAACTTTTGTCAAGCCCGGCAAGTCGATGAGAGTGATGTTCAACACTAACATAACATTCATCTTTCAAGTTTACAACTAAAGTATATCTTTTTAACACTCTAATTTTAAGTCAGAGTAAAAATTACAATTTTGAGATAACAGTAATGTAACGGTAATAATTTAAACTAAATGAGTGACTTGCTATCTTAAACTTGATAAATTTTGCTTCAGATAGTTATAATTGGTAAAAATTAAATTAAATTTCTCTCGCTATAAAAAATAATTGATTTGCAATAGGCCTATTAATATCACTAAACTAATGCACCAGATAGGCTCTATTTATTTATGTTCATTTACGTATGTGATAAAATGTTTAAAAAAATAATTTAGATAAAAAAAAAATAAAGTTCATAATTAAAATCAAAAGACATGAACTAAATAGTAAAAATCTTCGACAGGTTTTTTATTTCTTTAATGTTTTCTTATACATGTTACAAAATAAATTTAAACCTAAGATGAGCTCTGGGGTGTTGAACAAATCATTGTTCAATGACCGTATCATCACCTCTTGTAGAACTCCTATATACATGTAATTCTTTAAATAATGTTTTATTGCTTAATGTCTTTACTTAAGGCCAGTTAGACTAATGGAAAATAGGGGGGGGGAGAAGCCCCTCTGTTTCCTCTGCATGTGTAATTAATACACAGTAAATGGTATTCTATTTTGTGACTTACTGATATGAAGTTAAAATTACATCACTGACGATTTGTCTATGTATGCTAAGATTAGGAGATGAAAAGAGCTTGTCTATTTATGATGGTTTACTCAAAATTAAGGCCCAGATCTTTATTAAATTAATATTTTGGAATTTTAACCCTTAACGTGCGGCTAGTGCCTTTAAACGCAGCACGACCTAATATCTAAACGCGGTTAGCAACTTTAAACCAAATACACAAACACATGCTTAGATGATTCCATCGTTCACGAAACTTCAATAGAGTGCAGAGAGATGTTCTTTGTATGTTTAGACCAAATAAAAAATATAAGCAATGTCTGTGATGTCTTATCTGTCTGTGTTCTGTCGCCAGAGGAAATGAGTCTTCTATCGCAAGAGTTCTCAGTGAGGCTTACGCTTACAGGCGCAATCTGTTTCACTCAGCTGTTCCTTGTTTGTTTGTACTGTTAGTTCACTGATATTCATTCCGAAGTTTTAGTTTTGTAAAAGTTCTTGTTTTTCTTAGTTTAGTACGTAATTATTTTATTTTTAGACAACAATAAGTATTGCTTTTTTATGTATTGAGTTTTTGAATAAATTGTAAATTCTGCTAAGTTTAATTTAAATTTTTTAATTCTTAACAAATATTTAAAACAAGTTTAAAATTAGATAAGTATTTTTTATGTGTACTACTTAACCCTAAGAATCTAAATTTAAAAAGAACATTGAAAAAATAAATATACATAATTTTAACTCTAAATGAGTGGTTGCCCATATTTTAGTTTAGTGCTTTAAGGGTTAAGGGTAAATCAATATTTTGTTTGTTTGAAAAAATAAACAAATTCTGTCTCATTTAATCTAAATATAATTAAATATTTCTCTAATTCTCTTCCTAAAAAAAAATGTACCAAGAAGATGAGCAGATAAATGGAATTACAATTTTCCAATGAACCGATGATTTAACGGAACTCTATACTTACAAATGAAAAGGGAAGTGAGTAATTAAATGAACGAGCCATTCATTCAGAATGACATTCTTCGTCTCGCTACTTGTGCAAGCAGTTGTAATCAAAGTTGCGCTGAATCATCATTCTTTTCTTTTAATTTAAAAAAAATTGCAACGATCATTGAAAAAAGAATGTTGCCACCACAAGTACTTTGGAAGAAATACTATCATTCCACTTGGAGCTTAAATTATGTCTAGGTAAATTCGGAGAAAAATTCAACCGACAAATTTTAAGATGTGTTATACAAAAATCCAGACTATACAATTTTACTATAGATTAAAAACAAGCTTCTTGCAATCCTTAATGAAGAAAAGGAAGAACGCAATGAAGATTTTGAAGAATTAAATGCTTTAAGCCCTTGTAATAATTCATAGCTTAAGTATGTTAGAATTACTTCATTTGGTATGGAAAGAAGCTTCTGGCAACATAAAGCTTTGTTTGGAGATGATTGAAAGGCTTTATTTCAAGCATTTAAAAAACATTCATTGTGTAAACAAAATGATTTTTAGTATAAACTTATTGTAAATTGTATCATTTCTGGGCTTTTGTGTATTAATAAACGTTAGTAAATATATTGATCTTTTAATAAATATTCCACCTTTTTTGTTAAATATTACATTTAAATATTTGTCACTTTTAAATAAATAAAGATACTCTTAATTATTTTAAAAATAAGGTAATGGAGCTGTTTTATATAAGAAGCGGTAATATTCCAAGTAGGGTTAATGATTAATTATAAGATAAAACTTAGAAATTCATCAAATTTAAAGCTTACAAAACCAAATTTTACTTTTTTTACCAAAACTTTTGAGTTCATCGCACCTAGAACATTTAATCAGTTACCAAATTATATTAAATACAGTTTTAACAAAAAGAGTCTTCTAAAAAAATTAAGAAAGTGGTTGCTCGAAATGCCAGAGGTTGATTTCTTATTAGAAATTATGATATAATGGGACCGAACATTGTTCGGATTAGCGGGAATTCGGAATAGACTGATTTCGTAAATAATATCAACGTATTGACATGTTAATGGGTAAATAATGTGCGGACACATCTGCTAATGGCAGCTCTATACAGCGTTGATCGGCTTGTGAACAGTTTCAGTGAAAGTCGGAAAGGAAATGCATTTCCTTCGATGACTCAGCGCCGAGACTTTACCTACTCCTTTCACTCCCGGTTTCAAACATATTTATGAATCACTGCACTGAGCACTAATCTAGTCGTATTTAGTTCAGTGTTTACTCTAGGGGAATTTGATAAACTATGTGCGCTTATTACAAATTTATCGATGCAAACAGACCGACTTGGAGAAAAGCGAGGAATAGGGGAATGCTCAAACTGAAATCATATAACATACAGATGCGGCAAATGCTCTTGAACTCGCGCTGCGCTACGTCAAACAACACGCTTCATCAACACCAAATGATGTTATGTTCATGCGGCGATGGCGGAACATTGCATCCTCAAGTCGATTCAGTACTCTTTGACAGAAAAAAATCACTGACATTACTTCTTAAAAGTGTGTGTAAGTTAGTAAGGCTTTAGGTTTAGCAGTGATTAAAAATTATTCTACAAATTGTATTAATGGAGTCGACATGTACTGCAAGTAACCAGCTTTCATTCCTATTTCATTTCAGGCATTTTCATCAAGATTAGGCTCTATGAATGTCTATATTTAACTGTTTTATATAACAATAAATGTACGTTTTTTCACAAACGTCTTTTAAATTTCTCTTGTATTTAAGTTTAAAAATTGGTATTTTTTCTGAACTCAAAGCCTAATGGAATAACTGTATATTCTGCAACATTGATAACATTATTGTAGGTTTAAGTTATTTTCGTAAGGTGTTTACTTTAGTTTTTTATTTATTTTATTGTGAATATTAATACTTTTCAAAATTATTTATTTAAGTAATCGTTGTACTTACGATTTTAGCTGTATGCATTTTTTAGACAGCAGTAACTATTTGGAATTAGTATCGACAATATTTCTTAAAACTGTATGCAATTTGGAAAATACAACATTAACATTTGGCGTTTTGGGAATGTCAACTAAATTAAATTGTCCTAATTCTATCTTTACTTGTTAAAAATTGGTTGATATTTTTTGTTTCGTTAGTGCAGAATCAATAAACTCTTCGATAACAGATTCCGTTTGAAATTTGTAACCTTATCGCGCAATAGTTGGTTATATTTAGGGAAACACAGCAGACATTAAGGATCCAAACACTTAAGGTAAACACATAATAATATAATTTAAAAGCGGCACTAATTTAATAATTATGAAAATCTATTGAAAACTCTTTATTCACCTTATTAAGTGGCATTACTTATGTTAAATTAATACAATACTGATTGAAATTAAAACATAGGGTAATTTTATTGTTAACAAAATTAAAAATCGCCGTCAGCTGAATGTTTGTGGGTGTAAAGATCGTCAGTTCATTAGTAAATGTGACTATGCAACGATGAGATGCACTGAGTGAGCAGCATGTTTATGACGCTTGACAGACTTTCCCCCGGTATCCAGACAGCTGACGATTTTCTTTATTATTAAAAATGTATCAAAATTCAGCTGTATAAATTTCATACGGTATGAAATGACTTTATATTTAAAATTTTTTGACGTGTTCATATATGTGACTGACGTATAATCCCCCATCATCTATACAGCTGATTATTATTTTTTGGTTAAAAATGATCTAAACAATTATCCCCTAAATTTCGGTATGAAATCACTCGGAGCAAAAATTTTTTTGACAACTTTCACATGCTGTCATTTTGAGTTCCACCTCGGGTGCGGCAACTGATACTCATTTGGTTGAATAATGAATATTAATCAACTGCTAGAAATAAAATTTATTCGGTATAAAATTCCTCGAAAAAATGTAACGCTACCTCCCGCACTATATAGAGACTGAAATTCATAACATTTTTCTTGGACAGTTTTGTAAATTGAGACATAAGAGCAAATGGATATGAAAAAATCAGCTAAACATTTTCTAGTCAACCAAAATTGAAAACATTAACGGATGTCAAGAATTTTAAATAAGGCATGACCCAAGGATGAACTTTTCCGATGCCCTAATCTTGGCAGGTATAGGCAAATTAACATTCATAGCTTGATGTTTGTAAGTCACAAAATAGTTTACAAGTCCAGAACTATAAGGTATTGTTGCTGTGAGTTTTTTTACCGATATTTTTTGTACCTAGAAAAACATTTGCATTACATTTTATAAATGTCGGGAATTTATTATTTTTATTATTATTATTTAAGACTTGACTGTAATGTTACATAATTTACAATTGTTTTCTATCATGATGATCATGTTATTACAATTATCTTTTATAGTATTGCAAATAATAAATTTTAAATAACAGGACTATTTTGAATAAAAATAAAACAATGTTAGTCAAGAATTTCGTATACATTTTTAAGACGCACCTAAATTTACCTTACAAATTTGAAGGCCTTGCAAAAACAAATTTACAAATATAATATTATGATATTGTACTAAAGCTTGACTACGATAAAAATAAATATATACCAAAGGCTTCCTAAATTTGTCAATTATTGGTGGAAATCAGGCAATAAAAACTAGTACTGAAGACTGCTATTTTTAAAAGTTCTAGAGAAAATAAAAGTCTTTTTAATTTTATAGAGATTATAATCTAATAAATTATTTTTATGACTATTTATTTTTTATAATAATAAATTGCATAGAAGAATAGTATATTATAACAATGGGGATTACTTTATAACTATAACAAAATACTAGTTATATAACCAATCTGCCATTATGATCATCGCTACTGCTCCCTTCATAACCAATTAAGACAGTAAATGATTTTAGTTAGCTCTCGTAGTTATTAGCAGGATTCACTCTATAGGACTGTTATGCAAGACACAATTTTTTGAATATGTTTTACAGATAGAGAAAAGAACCCTTTCATTGATTATTTTTGTTCCTCTTCTTTGTAAAGAGTATATTTATTAAAAAAATTTATTTATACAAAAATAATATTTTTTTAGCTTAACTTATCAGAAGTATAGGTATAAATTAATTTCTTACATACTTCATGAATTCTTATTGAAATAATTTTACCATTAGGAGAATAGACTCGAAGATTAATAGGAATATTAGATATTCCTTTGTTGGATCCAGTGACTCTGTCAGTCTCGCCTTCAATCTCCTTTCGTACTTCATCAAAATCCACAAACTTCTTTCCTTTACAATGCAAGAACTCAGCAAATTCTAAAATGCATAAAACAAAATGAAAAAATGAAATATCTTTATCCTTATAACCAAATTTTAATTAGGTATCTAAATTTAGAAGATACTTTTTCTTTCAAAACTTTTTATCACTTTCCTCCAAAAGAATTCACAATTTATCAAAAATTAGAAACTGTTATATTTACTTCAAGTTAACAAACATATCTCCTTCAAAGTACTTTTTAAAGCAATAGACTGGTCTAAGCATTTCTTCTTTTTTGCGAAGCAGTCCCGAAACTCTTTCAAAGTAATGTTTTTTAGTGCCTCCATTGTTTTTTCTTCTACATCTGCAAAATGTTTTATTTTCAACTCTCTTTTCGTGGAAGAAAATAAAGAGAAGTAGCATGGAATGAGATTTGGTGAGTCGCAAAATGAGAAGGAGCATGGTGGTTTTTATCAAGAAACATCGCATGCTCAAGCAAATTAAAGGGCCGATTGATGTGGTGAAACACTTCGCCACATCACAGGGAACTTAAATCGCAAGTGAAGAATTCCTAATTAACAGTTTCATCCTTGGGAACAAATTTATAATGGGCAAATCTATTAGCATAAAAAACACAAATAAACATAGTTTTCACATTTAACGTCGTTAGCTTAGCCTTTTTGGGACAAGGGCAAAATGGTATCAATTACTATTGGTTAGTCTCTGGATTGTTTCTGTAGCACCAAGTTGTTTCATTACCAGTAATTAATTTAAAAAACAAGTCCCTATCTAACTTTTCTTGCAACAATTCAGGGCACATTTCCACTAAAGATAGCACTTTGTCATTGGTGAGCACTCAAGGAACAAATTTTGCTACAACTAGGTTAATTTTCAATTGTTCAATAAAATGAATTGCTAACAATTCCAGCAAACGCCACTCAAACCATAAAAATAATTAATTATTCCGTGACAGCATTCCAGGATCAATAAGGAAATTACATGGCATTTCAATTGTAATTTCAACTTTTATGAAATTATGACTGGACCTATATTGGACACGTATTTCTCATGACCCAAAATCTTGCAATCGTCGATCTATGTTGTTATAAAAATAAACAAGTAGTTTGTAACTTAGGTGCCTACGATGAAAAGGAAAGTCCGATACGATGATAGCCGATGACGCAATATCTCCGACCGACAGGTTGACTGATCAAACATGTTTGTTTCCAGTACAATTTCATCACAACAGCTCACGATGTTAGGGAAAATTGACAAAGAAATATTAATCAATATTGTTAGAAATAAGCCTCGCCTGTGGCTTCAAACTTAGCGGAAAGTGAAGCCTGAACTGTGTCAGTCTATTGGGCAATTTATATTTGCAAAACATATTTTTTAAATAATATTTCCCATTCAATTGTTTTGTAAATTTCTACGTCTCTTATCAAGGATAACATTTTTCTCCAGCAGAAGAAAACACAGAAATTCATTTTCAGAATTATTCATGATATCTTCACAACACGTAACTGGTTCTCGATTCTGGTGTTAAACGGGGCCAGTGTAAGCACTTACGTCGGACAACATTGTTAGACTTAATCGCATGACATCAGGTTGTGAGAAATATGTGTCCAATGTAGGTGCACCCTAAGAAAACCACATTTCACAGACAAAGGAAGGTTCTTTAATATAGCCATTAAAATATCCAACACAAAAATAGGCATAAGAAAAATCGTTTGAAGCAGCGGAAAGCTGCATAACTTCATTTGACAACATAATGCAGACCAACTGATACAGCAAGATCATGGTCAAATTGTGTGAATGCTGTCAATTGGTTCAGGTTAGTTTTGTGTCCCCCTTGTATAATAATATTGATACAACACAAAATCAAAAACTTTTTAGAAAGAAATTTTAAATTAATTAAAAAGTATTAATTCATGTTATGTTACTTTTTCTTCTAAAACCGCAACACTTCCTCCAGAAAAATCTTCAAACGTACAATAATACAGCTGCTGTACTAAAATGGTGTCATTCGGAAATAAAATTATGGGGGAATTTAACAAATTATTGGTTTTTTTTAACTTCCCGCTACCAATAAAGGGAAGTTATTGATTTCGGTCCGATTTTCGAAAGTCGAGTTTTCATTAAATCTCCACGTTTTGAGGTCTCAGGAAGCCATTCTGACTATTCCCGCCGAGGTGTCCGACCGTGTGTGTGTGTGTGTGTGTGTGTGTGTGGATGTATGTGTGTAAATAAATTTTTGTCGTACAGTTTCTCAAAAACGAATCAACCGATTGAATTCTACGACATGTCATTCGAAAGGGTGTATCAAAACTTAGATCTGATTAGATTTGAGAGTTAATCCATCGAGCCAATCCGAAGAAATTAAAAAAAATAACCTAAATTTTTTTTGGAATTTTTATGTTTTTTAAAAATAACTTTAAAGCGTGCGAAAAAATCATAATAAAACCATGTATACATTTTTTGTGCTTAAAAAACTGCGTCGACTGCTTTTTTGAAAATGAAAATCGGACGACGCATTCAAAAGTTATCGTTGTTTAAAAATTCACAAATTTTCGTTTTTTGGTATTTTTTGGTATTTTTTTAACATATCTTCCAGATTTCTCAACCAATCAATATAAACCTGTACATTTTCTTTTTGTACTTTAAAAACTGCGTAGAATGCTTTTTTAAAAATGAAAATCGAACGACGCATTCAAAAGTTATCATTGTTTAAAAATTCACAAATTTCCGTTTTTTGGTATTTTTTTAACATATCTTCCAGATTTCTCAACCAATCAATATAAACCTGTACATTTTCTTTTTGTGCTTTAAAAACTGCGTAGAATGCTTTTTTAAAAATGAAAATCGAACGACGCATTCAAAAGTTATCGTTGTTTAAAAATTCACAAATTTTCGTTTTCTGGTATTTTTTGGTATTTTTTTTAACATATCTTATAGATTTCTCAACCAATCAATATAAACCTGTACATTTTCTTTTTGTGCTTTAAAAACTGCGTAGAATGCTTTTTTAAAAATGAAAATCGAACGACGCATTCAAAAGTTATCGTTGTTTAAAAATTCACAAATTTTCGTTTTTTGGTATTTTAACAAAAAAACTCATTTTAAGCGTTTAAAATTCAAACTAAGCGGGAAGTTCTAGGGTTGGCCTGCACGGTCAACCAATTTCCAGATTTTTTTTGTTTATTCAAATGTGTTTTGTTTAGAAACACATGAAGTGTTAAATTTGCAAAATAAAAAAGTTTTTAATTTTAATATTTTTCTTAAAGCTAAAACATAATGTATAGTTCACTTCAATGTAAGATACATGTGATAAAAAAGACAGGTCTATATTAAATTTTCTGTATGAAAACTCAATAACCAAACAATATTTGTCATTTTTAGTTGATTAAGCAAAATATAGAATAAAGCGTAGTTGACAGATTTACCGCTACAATCAAATAACTTTGATAGTTAGGAGTTATAATGATACCAATAATCTAAAAATTACATTGATCCTTGCAATATTAAAACTAAGGGTAGTATTATTAAATGGGTCATAAATTAAAATTTTTATTTTATTTACAATTTTAACAACCAAAGAAGTTACCGATACCAGATTGAAGTATCGGAGTAAAATACAAGAGTCAATTTGATGATCATGACTTACCTGTAGTACTGTTAATAAGTTGTAAAATTAAAGGTCTTCTTGTCACGATACCAGAACCCCGAGGTAAAAAATCCCTAGAAAGAAAATACAAATTTTAGAAACACATAATTGAGATTGATTTAAAAATACATTTTACATCTAGATATTAAGTTTTAGTAATTTAAACTAATCTTAAATGTTAATTTTGCCAGCGGCTAATAACTATTCCACACCTAAATTTTACTATACACCTAAGTCAATAATTATCCAAAATACGAGGGCCGTCCAGAAAGTAAAGAATGTTTTAGCATGGTTAAAAAAAAACAAAAGATATCAACACCAAACTTTATTTACACAGCCACAGTACCTTATTCTACTTTTCTACGTAATCACCATTGTTGTCGAGACACTTGTTGTAACGTGGGACCAGTTTCTCTATGCCGATGTTATACTCATCAGCCGCAAAAGATTTGAGCCATATTATCACTGCTTCTTTAAGTTCATCGTCATTTCCAAACTGTTTTCCACCCAAAAATTGCTTCAACTTTGGAAACAGATGAAAATCACTAAGTGCTAGGTCAGGGCTGTAGGGAGGATGACTAAAGATTTCCCATTTCAGACTTTGGAGTTCTTGTCGCGTTCGTGCCGAGGCATGAGGCCGGGCATTGTCGTGAATGAAAAAAACTTTAGCTGACAGCATTCCACGCCTCTTGTTTTGGATGGCGCGACGAAGTCGTTGAAGAGTCTCACAGTAGGATTCTGAGTTTATTGTTGCACCTCGTGGCATGAAATCTACATGGATTAATCCCTTTCGGTCCCAAAAAAACGTTGCCATGACTTTGCTAGTCCGGAACAATGGTTTTTCCTTTTTGGGTTTTGAGGGCGAATTTGTGTGATGCCACTCCATTGACTGACGCTTACTTTCTGGAGTCTTATACGAAACCCATGTTTCATCTCCCGTAACAATACGATCAAGAAATTGGTCTCCATCTTTGTCGTATTGAGTCAAAAATTCAAGGGCTGCCCCCATGCGTTTTGCCTTATGGTCGTCCGTCAAAATCTTAGGCACCCACCGAGCACACACTTTCTTGTAACCAAGATGATCTGTCACTATCTCATGTAGGAGTGATCGTAAAATTTGTGGAAAAGAGTCATGTAAAGTTGTCAAAGTGAAACGTCGATTTTTCTGAAATGTTTCTTCGACTTTTTTCTTCAGTTCATCCGTGACTAGTGATGGCCTCCCGCTCCGATCTTCATCATGCACATTAGTTCTTCCTTGGTTAAATATGATACACCACTTTCTTACTGATGACTCATTCATCGCATCTTCACCATACACAGCTTTAATTTGCCTATAAATTTCAATGGGCTTAACTTTTTGAGCATTCAAAAAGCGGATTAAACTCCGTACTTCACATTTGGCGGGATTTTCGATTAGCGCCGTCATTTTAAAACGCTGCGAAAATAAGAAGCGTGGCCACACAGCAACGAGACTCACCTCACACTGAAGAGAAAGGAAGGGGCAAACGGCCGCGCACGTAATCGCAGTAGTGGGGATCTGCGCCGCACGCGATGCGCATTCGTTCTTTACTTTCTGGACGGGATAAGTATATTAGCTCTACCACTACATATGACCAAAAGGTATGAAAAACCACTAAAAAGAAATGAATGAAGAATGTATCTTTAATTAAAGTAGACTAACTAATACCGTTCAAAAATAAATAAACTTTCTAGCTCACCATATGAAACGAGTTTGAATTGCATATTTTTTTAATTTTACCACATTTTTCTGATTATTTAATATTTATTAAATAATTGTTACTTTATGCAAGTTAGACTAATAAAGGCAGGGAGTGAAATAATTCACAGAAACATCAAGGGTCTGTTTAAACTAAACATTATAGCTAAGGTCTAATCACAGTCGCAGGATCTATACAATCAATATTATTTGTAATTTTTAGAAGAAAAAGTAAATCTTTACTAAACAAAGCATCAACCAACTACTCAAGATATTGGTTTTGAGATGTTGGGCAACTCACGAAGGTGCTGAATAGTTGTCATGTGTATAAAATATAATAGTAAATTGTGTTTACAACTAAACCAGATGCTGGCTTCTCGTTCCACTCACAGCGGAAAGAAATAAACGGAAAGATGTTCATATTAATATACATGTGATATAACGTGATGTGAATATTGTGTTGAACTAAATGTGATTTATGATGTGCATTATTCAAAATAATACTAATATTGTTTTATGAAATTTGAATGTTTCGACAATGCCTGATGAGAGGAGAAACGTACGTCATCTAACAGGGTGGCTAGTGATATGACCTTTTGAAATTCCCTGACTTTTCCCTGACATTTCCCTGAATAATAACTTTTTCCCTGACCAATCTTAGAAAAAGCACAAACAAAACCATGCTAATTTTATTTTAGTAAATCAATCAAATTATATTGGTGAGTAAATCAATTTTTGGGGAATTAATTAAATATTTAATTAAACACGGTAATATTGTAACAAATAAAATTTAAACTTGAACTGGACTTATGAGAAATAACACTATATATTAAATAAAAAACAGATCACAGTTTCTCATAAAAAACGTTTAATATTCAAACTCGTTTGAAACTGTGTTCTGTTTTTTATTTATATAATATTGTAACAGTTAAATATTTAATAATATCTATGTTACTGTTGTACCAGCCACCAGCACTTGCAAATTACACATTTATGACTATAAATATTAAATTAAACAATGAATTACTCAAATTATATTTTATTATTTTATAACAAAAGAAATAACTAACTGGTTTTTGTAATCCAACTATTGGTTACAGATTTGAATTAAATATTTAATTAATTGATACGAAGATACCCAAATTCGAAAACATTTAATAATAAAACTAACATTTTTAGGAACTGCATGCTAGAGAAAGGTTTCAAGGACATAACACGGAAAGTGCATTGGAACAAGCTGCTACAATCACTCCCGTAACTTGTGAATAATTGTTTTTACGTATAGAATACGGAATACGTAGTTTTCTTATTGATTAATTTAGAAGTTCATTTTATCTTTAATGTTTATTTTCTCAATTAAAACTTGTATTAATCTATGATTTTAAATAGTTATTTTTAACTATTTTCCTTAGAAATTTTATTTTTCCCTGACCTTAACCAAAATTCCCTGACTTTTCCCTGATTTTTCCAGAAAAGTACAATTCCCTGACTTTTCCAGGTTTTCCCTGTCGCTAGCCACCCTGTCTAAATAATTTAGAAACAATAAACCGGACTGCGATCAGTATCTACGTACAGGTATATGTGAAATATATTAGGGGAGTCATGCACAGTAACGGACACTGCCTAGAACCAGACGGAGCGTGTTTCTTAAAGATACCAATAGATGGCAAGTAGATGAACTATTTCAAACAAAGCTCTTTCTCACTTAAAGTCGTTGTACAGTTCTTAGCCGTGTCGCACCAGTATTGTCTGAGTAATCAGTCAAAAAGAAGTTTTTGTCCAGTTGGATGCTTCCCGACGATAGATTTCAGCCTCTGTTCTGTGAGACTTGGTGAGCAGAATGAGTTTAACTATTTTTTGTGTTAAATCCATTTTCATACTGAATAGGAAGCACTAAGTGCATTTCAATTTAAAACGTTAGTTTACGGTTGTGAATTTAAATACTTTCCTTTGCTCAGTATCGGACACTAAAACTATTGTGTTAGACCCTTGAAAGCTGTGTACAATGAAACCTGTGTTAGAAGGATAAACCAATATATTGCGGGTTTGGTTATTACAGCTTTTATGGCTATGTGAAGGATGGAGCTTGCAAAGTGCGTTTCTTCCTGTACTGGGCTCTATCCGTTGAAGGACATATTTACAGTTCGGACTACCTTGCTGCAGCTCATTTCACTCAAGTCAATGAAGCTCTCACAAGACCCACAGTTTCCTTGACCACAAATCCTACTCCCGAGGACTCTGAAGAACCAGTAGACCACAAAAAGAAAGACCAGTAGGTAAGAAAGAAAATCATTCAGAGGAAGAGGAGAAGTTAAAAGAGTGAGATAAAAGTGTCCGTATAAAGATATGCTAGAGAAGAAAGTAAAAGAGAATCAGATGAAAAGATTAAAAAAGTAGCAATGAGAAAAGAAGAAAAAATACGATGTAATGTAATAGCAAAGGAGAAAAAACCAAACAACTTGAGTTGAGAGTGAAACACAAAAACATTGGGCCTAGGACTACGAAGAAAACTTCACTTAAAACAAACATCCTAAAGAAGGAAACCACAGAAATGAACTTCAACAACCAAAACAGTGTTACTGAGTACATAATTTGCAGTGAGACAACAGTAGAAGATTGGTTACAGTGCACATCTTGCAAGGGGTTGGCACATATTGCTTGCACTGCTCAAGAAAATCTCCTTTACTACAATTTTGTGAAAATTCCTCATAACTTATTGTCATCAATACTACTGAGTTTTTGGTTATATGTTGTATTTCATTAGTAAAACTTATTAATTAATCAAATATACCATCAGTAATCCAAAAAAAAAACTACTTATCTTAATAATAAATGATTTTTGAAAGTGTCCGGTAATGCGTATGTGTTTTTGAAAGTTGTTATTTTTTGATACTTCTTCATATTTTCATTTCATTCCTTTAACTACTGTTTTTTGTAAAAGTGTTAATCTTTAGTTATCTATATATATAAAATTCAATGTATGTCCGTCTGTTTGTACGTTTGTCTGTTTGTATGTTTGTCCTTCATGCGTTA
Organism: Philaenus spumarius; assembly: GCA_018207615.1. NCBI lineage: Eukaryota > Metazoa > Arthropoda > Insecta > Hemiptera > Aphrophoridae > Philaenus > Philaenus spumarius. The sequence continues at coordinate 647,253 of JAGFPH010000033.1, forward strand.
CCAAACCGTCCATCCGATTGCTTTGAAATTTTGCATAGTAACACAGGTTAACCCTGGGAAGGTTTTAGGCCATTTACCGAAATCCTAGGACATTAGGGCTAAGCCCCAGTGGCCCTCAAAGTTTCAATGTTAATCTTATGGAAGGTCAATCTTAAGGAAGAAGAAGAAGAAAGATTTCTTTTGATTTTATCAGGGGCACAAAAAACAACTGTTCCTATGAAAAGCTTAAAACAGCTGATTTTGATCAACAACTGATTTGGATCAAAAACTGAATATAATTTTAGGTTAGGCCTACAATGAACTAAAACACCAATTATTGGGCTAATTATTTAAGATATATAAAAGCCAAATACCACTCACTGACTGAACACTTAAAAAGAATACAATTACGTTAAAAAGACTGAAAATACCAACCACCACGGGCAACGCCGTACGGGTCAGCTAGTAATTAATAAACATTTTAACTTTTTATTATTGCACTTTTATTTTGTTACAATTTATTTAAAAAAAAAGTTATTTTCAAAAAAGCTAAGGTGTCCGGTACTGTGCAAGTCTCCCCTATGCCCAGTACAGTAAGGCAAACATAAATATATTAAAATGTTATCACAACTTATAAAAAAACTCATTTGAAAACACCGAAGATAGTATTAAAATTACTAGTTTTCCACAGTGTCTGGCTAGATAGTTAATTAGAAACCTACTAGGAATCTTTATGTGCAAACAATAACTCCAAACCAGAAAAGCCAACAATACAAATGTTTTCAGCACCTATATATAAAACATGAACACTTAAAAACACCTAAGTAGTATTAAAATTGCTGTATTTTTTTAGCACAGTGTCTGGCTAGACAGTTACTTAGTACAACTGCTGGAATTAATTCTGTGAAAACATAACTTCAAACTTTGTATGTTTAAACATTATAAATGTTGTCACAATGTATAAACAGTACATTTGATAAATACAAAAGAATTATTACAAAAACTTTATTTTAGCACAGTGTCTGGCTACACAGTTAATTAGTACAACTGCTAGAATTCTTTCTGTGAAAACATAACTTCAAACTTTGTATGTTTAAACATTATAAATGTTGCCACAATGTATAAACACTACATTTTATAAATACAAAAGTAGAACTACACTGACTTTATTTTTGCACAGTGTCTGTCTAAGTAGTTAATTAGTACAACTACTAGAATTCTTTCTGTGCAATAATAACTTCAAACTATGTATGTTTAAACATTATAAATATTGTCACAATGTATAGGCTAACTCCACATTTTATAAATACAAAAGTAGAACTACACTGACTTTATTTTTGCACAGTGTCTGGCTAAGTAGTTAATTAGTACAACTACGAGAATTCTTTCTGTGCAATCATAACTTCAAACTATGTATGTTTGAACATTATAAATATTGTCGCAATGCATAAACACTACATTTGATAAATACAAAAGTAGAACTACACTGACTTTATTTTTGCACAGTGTCTGGTTAATAGTTAATTAGCACAACTACTAGAATTCTTTCTGTGCAGACATAACTTCAAACTTTATATGTTTAAACATTATAAATGTAGTTACAATGTATAAACTTCACGTTTGATAAAATACAAAAGTATTATTACAGTGACTTTATATTAGCGCAGTATATGGCTAAGTAGTTAAGTAGTACAACTACTAGAATTCTTTCTGTGCAATCATAACTTCAAACTTTGTTTGTTTAAACATTATAAATGTTGTCGCAACGCATAAACACTAGTATGTATGTTTAAACATTATAAATATTGTCGCAATGCATAAACAATACATTTGGTAAATACAAAACTAGAACTACACTGACTTTATTTTAGCACAGTGTCTGGCTAGGTAGTTAATTAGTACAACTACTAGAATTCTTTCGGTGCAATCATATCTTCAAACTACGTATGTTTAAACATTATAAATGTTGTCGCAAAGTATAAACACTACTATGTATGTTTAAACATTATAAATGTTGTCGCAAAGTATAAACACTACATTTTATAAATACAAAAGTAGAACAACAGTGACTTTATTTTAGCACAGTGTCTCTCTAGGTAGTTAATTAGTACAACTACTAGAATTCTTTCTGTGCAATCATAACTTCAAACTATGTATGTTTAAACATTATAAATATTGTCGCAATGCACAAACACTACATTTGATAAATTCAAAAGTAGAAGTACACTGACTTTATTTTAGCACAGTGTCTGGCTAAGTAGTTAATTAGTACAACTACTAGAATTCTTTCTGTGCAATCATAACTTCAAACTATGTAGGTTTAAACATTATAAATGTTGTCACAAAGTATAAACACTCCATTTGATAAATACAAAAGTAGATCCAGAGTGACTTTATTTTAGCACAGTGTCTGGCTAGGTAGTTAATTAGTACAACTACTAGAATTCTTTCTGTGCAGACATAACTTCAAACTTCGTTGTTTTAAACATTATAAATGTTGCACAATGTATAAAAACTGCATTTGATAAATAGCATGGTATCATTACAGTGACTTCATATTAGTAGGGCCTACAGTGTCTGGCTAGGTAGTTAATTAGTACAACTACTAGAATTCTTTCTGTGCAATCATAACTTCAAACTTTGTATGTTTAAACATTATAAATGTTGTCACAAAGTATAAACACTACATTTTATAAATAAAAAAGTAGAATAACGGTGACTTTATTTTAGCACAGTGTCTGGCTAGGTAGTTAATTAATACAACTACTAGAATTCTTTCTGTGCAATCATAACTTCAAACTTTGTATGTTTAAACATTATAAATATTGTCAGAATGTATAAACTCCACATTTGATAAATTACAAAAGTATCGTTACAGTGACTTTATTTTAGCACAGTGTCTGGCT
>JAGFPH010000033.1:678123-705701 GCA_018207615.1 Philaenus spumarius
ACTTTATTTTAGCACAGTGTCTGGCTAGGTAGTTAATTAGTACAACTGCTAGAATTCCTTCTGTGCAAACATAACTTCAAACTTTGAATGCAAACAATTTTAAATTTTCCAAGAAGGTTGCTATGGTAATAAGTGTAAATGCTTTCAAGAAATTGTGTCTTGGTTCAGCATTGGCCTAACCTAATATTGTGTTACCGGTAACCTTTTGATCTAAATCAGCTGTTTTGTCATATATAGGGCTGTGGTAGAAACCTCTACATTTTCACCATTTTTATCTTATAAATCAAAATTTTACAAAATCCTTGCTGAAATTGTGTCTATAACCCCATAAGAATATACCTTCAGATTTTCTTAGTTTTAACTTAAATACATTATGCTCTACATTGATTTCATGTATGTGAGTCATCCAGGACTATGCAGCTTATATATAGATATTAATTTTCACATTCATCTTTGATTACTGCCAAATTCAATTTGACTTTTTGCAATAATATTTAAATAATCTGTTATTTTTACCACCTTGTAATTTTGTATTCTAAATCTTCCACTAAACACAGGTGGATTTTACAAAGCAGAAGTTTCTAATCCATTCTTGAATGTTAAAATCACATATTTTGTAGGAAAATACAAACACGTGAAAGACCCGCTTTCCCTGTTTTATGCAACTCTGCTGGTAAGTTGTATAAAATGCTTCATGCTGTCGGCATCACCTGAGGTAGGTGCAGAGGGTTTTCACCATTTTTGACCCGGAGACTGGATGTAGTTTCTTAATACTGATAGTTTAATTTAAAGTTTTAACTAATCTCACAGTTTTTCTGGGTGGATTGTGACCATGATAGACTTATTTTGATCTTTCTTGAACTCAGTTGGGATTTTAGTTCAAGATCATTGTTGCTTGTAGTGCTATGTTATTTTAGTTTAGTTAATTTATGCTATGCTATGTTAGTTTAAAATGAAAAAATAAGATAAATGAAGAACTTTTAATTTACATCTATTTTTCAATTGTAAGTTTGTTTTGTTATTTACAGTTGTATTTACATTTATTGGGATTATTGTTAACTGTTGTTTTACTTTTCCATTTTGGTCAGCAATTTGTATAGTAATGTTTTTCTCTAAGTTTTTTCACTTCATTTTTTCATTTTGGTCAGCAATTTGTATAGTAATGTTTTTCTCTAAGGTTTTTCACTTCATTACCATTTCATGTTTAAAAATAAAACTAAAAAACTTGAGGTGAATTTATGATGTAGAAACACTATAAAAAAATAAACAGAACAGTTTCCCACAAAAAAAGTTATACTGAAACGCGTTTCGATATCTAAGTCATCATTATTAGCGATGGTTACAATTACATCAATTAAGTTACTGTATTTGAGTAGAGTAATTAATTTTTATTACAGCAATGATATTTTTATTACATATTTCAACATGTTTCATGGATATAAGGTGAGGTATTGCGGATTTCCTTCTTTATTTTGTGACCTAAACTGTGTCCTAAAATAATATGTTTAGATTCAATATTAATTTTTATTTAAGTGTAGGCCTAGTGAGACCAATAATATTAGTCCTATAATAAATGTGTTTATGTAATAAAGAAACCAAATAGGCAGGTATGTTTAATTCTTTATCATTTTTCAACATATCTTTAAACTTAACATATTATCTTTAACATTAAAGACCAACAAACTAAAATTTACAAATTTCAAAAAACACTAGATTGCCAATACGATCTACACAACTATTTAATTTGAACTGGTTACATGAAGTAAAAGTTACATGAAAACTGTGCACTCTCTGCTGAAGTATTATATAGGCATGTATCTGAGTATCAAAAATAATTTAAAAGATTTGGCCTCTTTAAAATATACCTTAGCTGACAGAAGAGGTACAATAATCAGCAGTTCACTTAACACTTATAAACTTCCACTTAGGCTACTATTTATCAATTGCGTTTCCATTTAATGGTGATTTTATACTTTGAGACAATTTGTATTTATTATTTTTAGATTTGGTTATGTTATGAGAATGCCTAAGTCATGCTGGAAGTATGACATTTAAACTGTATAATCACTTAATGTTATAAACTTAATGAATTGATTTAGACATTTAATATTTTTTACCATATTAGCATAATTGGTTATAATTAATCCTACACATTTATGCAAACGAAATTATAATAAAGTATTATGTGTGAAAGTAGGAAGGGAGTAGGCGCGAAAAACACACTAAGGTAGTGTGATATATTTCAATGGTTAACAGTTGCACTTCCTTAATATAAAATGACTCGGAATTCAAATCTAATCATTGCTTTTTCTGTTGTGTCATTTGAAATTTATGTCAAAGCAATGTGCATTTCTTGCCAAGATTCTCGTAAACTTTGACACACATTTTCTCTTGCTGACCATCGAGTAGGACGCAATTTGTTTACTGCCTTCTTCTGATAAGATTCCTCTATATCAAATGTTAAACACTCCCATCGCTTTGTAGAGCACGTAAAAAATACATAGATTTCTTGGAGCAACATAAAAATCATGTCATTAATGTTTATAAATATTTTCTACTGGTAAATAAAATCCAAAGGGTTTACTTTCAGTTAAAAAAAACAAAAACAATAATTGCCGCCCCTAAAAATTTGCCACTTTAGACTGCAGCCTACTCCGCCTATTTAGGAATTCGGCCCTGATGCCGGTAGGCGATGTGAATATTTTTGTAGCCTATATAATATAGTAGTATTTTAGTGTGTATATGTACATTTATGTTAGGGTATGAATGTAAATATGATGTATATACTTGTGGCATCCTCACTGTATATATCTATACATATTTAAATAATTCGACCACGCAACTGGACCGCTCACGTGAGTTGAGCAAATTTCTAAAATTAGGCCTAAGTTTATATGCCTATGTTTTAGGGTTTCAACCAACAATTTGGGAAATAGGTCTACTCACGATGGCGTTGAACAGCTGTCTGTGTGTACGCAATATATTTGTAGAATTTGTTTGCGCCTAGTGGCCTCGCGAGTTTGCACCTCTTGGCTTCGAACCGGGTATTTTATGTTTTGGGAGAACCAAGCGAGCTATAAGGTCGTGTAAAAAAACAAAATGTGCAGAATAACATCCTACATTTATATTTTTTAGAAAAAACTCTAAAAAAATGTCATTCTCTTAGTAAAGATTTTAAGAAATAGTTACTTTCGGTCAAAAAAAGTACTTCCGGTTGTTGGATTTTTTTGGCTAACGAACTCGTCCGAGCGACATAGACAACCAACACGTGTACCAAATTTGGACCAAATCGGACTTAAAATGCGGCCGCTAGAGTGTGAACACATATATATATATATGAATTTTAATGACACCCCAAAACGTGTTCTGGGGACCATGATCGGTGCTCATTTGCTACTCCCGACCTTGGGTCTATTCGCTAATAACATTGGAGTGTCTGTGATTTCAAGATACAGTATAAGCACATAAGGTTATTCACGCATTACCAAAACCTAAACACACGTTTATACATTTTTTGTCTGTCTGTTTGTTTGACCAGGTTAGTCTGGAATAGCTGAACCGATTTTTACAAAACGTTCATTAACATGTAGGCCTAGATGACTATTCAGAGAATACTGTAGGCTATTTTTTAATTCAAAAATATATAAAAAATTCCTGTTAAAAAATTGAAAAATGTAAAAATTATGGACACAATAGAGATTGGACAAATAATGTTGAGGATATTGCCTGTCTATTTCCAAGTGCTTCTATGTTAATCAATCATCATTTCCGTATGAATAACACAATATACAATAATAAGTTTTAGTGCAGTCATTGAAGCGAAAAATAGGGTCTTACCTCCGAATTTTTTTACTGTGAACCGATTTGCATGAAATTTTGGAATTAGGCTCATCTTACCCTTAACTTCAAAAGTGAAAATGATCTGAGCTCCGCCTATTATTTTTAAGGGGTGTAAACAACCCCTTAATGGAAAAATTGACATTGAGCCATTTTATCGCTAGAAAACGTGTTTAATATTAAGGGGTGAAATTGTAAAGTATTTCTGACACAATTACCTCATATTAAAATCATTTTCAACCCCTTGAAAACCTTACAACCCTTGCAAACAACCCCTAAATTGAAAAAATCACAAAAAATTACTTTGGTATGACATAAAAAGATTTAAATATAGAGTAAATAATATTTTATGTTCTCTATCTTAATTATCGAATTTTTAATCCCCTTTCGACCCTTAAAAACAACTCCTTGATAAAAATTTTTTTTTTACTTCTTTTGATGAAATGAAAAGGATTTAAATGTTATTCCACATTCTCGAAAATGATTATCATATTCTCAAGCTTTTGAACCCTTAAAACTACCCCTAAATTAAAACAGTAAATATATATGATTACACATTTAAAAATAATTTAATTATAGAGTAAGAAATTACCATTTATTGAATAAAATGTAAACTTACAAGTTGTTTAAAACTGTACCAGATTGAATTAGTAATACATTAAAAAAAATACTGCAACAAGAGCATGACAATGCATAAAAAACCATAAAAACCCATAGTCATAATTTTCATTCAATTTTATAAAAAAAAAAACATTATCCTTCAATATTTAAGAAATTCGAAACGAATAAACGGAGCACGCACAGCTGATCAACTGGCTTTTTCGTGGTTGGCCCCTTCGAGCAATACACATACTTACCTTCACTCAAATGTGTTATATATATATATACATATTATATGAACGTTGGTATGTATTCATGCCTACGTTTCCAAAATATATGTGCCATAATATGTATGTATATACATAAGACAATAGTTTTGGGTCTCTATTACTGTGTACTTTCACTTTGCTCCAAATATTCACACTCCGAAATTTTCAGTTTACTAAGTAAAAAAAAATACGACTAGTTTGTGGACCATAACTCCTTCAATTTTGATGCTGTCACATCTTATAAAAAACTATTTTAAAGGTAATTACAAGAGTTACAACTTTTTTTCATTACAATACTGTATATAGTGAAAAATCTTTTATTTTAAAACGGTGAAGGGTCAAAAGGTTCTAGAGAGACTGTGATTGCGCTGCCGCGCGCTCTTTTTTATTGCGCTGCCGTCAATTTTTGTGTGACAGAAAAACAAAAAAAACAAATTTTTTGTCAGAAAAAATCCTACATTTTTTATCATTATACTTTTGTACTGGTACGTATCTTTCATAAAAAGGTGTTTTTTTTAAATATAAAAAACATTTTTTCTTAAAATCGTGATTTTTAAAAAAATATGTGTCCTAAAGCAGCCAAACTGCTAGAATCCATCAAACTCTTTATATTAAAGTTAATTCTAGACGGAATACGATTAATTTTAATTTTGATGGAAATGGCACTTATGAAACCCATTGATTTAAAAGAAAAAAACATTAGATGTTCTTCTTATTTGCAATAGAGCTCACTCATTTTATGTGCAAAAGACTTTAACAGTGCTCATTTTAAAGCTTATTTCAAGCACTAAAAAACCCTATTTCATTAGAATGCTCTTAATGCTTCATTATCTGCTCGCCGCTAGATGTCATTGAACACATCGATTAAATTTCAGACAAAATAAAAAACGGCTTTGATCTTTAATATCTTGCTTAATATTGCACTTAGAACACTTTAAAAAACCCGATTTGTTCAGTTTTTTACCTGCTACAATTTTGTTCATCATAAAATTTTCGTTAAAATGCATATTTTTGGAGATATTTGCAAAAAACCGATGAAAAACGTGAAAACATTCCGAATTTTCAATTGCCAATAACTTGAAAAGTATTGGGTTTTTTGAAAAACTTTATAGCAGATTTTTTGCTTAAAATTAGGCCTTCTATCGATATCTGAAGGTTATTTTGAGAAAAAAATTACACCACCGAGAAGGGGTGGCAACCACCCCCAGGGTGGGTGCGGAGTTCAGATCATTTTCACTTTTGAAGTTAAGGGTAAGATGAGCCTAATTCCAAAATTTCATGCAAATCAGTTCACAGTAAAAAACTTCGGAGCAATAACGCTTCAATGACTGCACTATTTGTATTAGCATCACCATGGGTCCCCATTAGTAGATATATATTATTTTACTTATGTCCACACACAGGCTTATGGATCAAATTTCCTATTTTATAATTTTCAGGTGTTTATAAAGAAATAAAATTATAATTGATTGGATTTATCAATATACTGTATTTACAAAAAAACTTTTCTTCATTAACATTGTGATTTTATTATTAAGTGGAAATTAAATGAAAATACTTGTCAGAGACTATTCAAATCAATAGGCCTATATTTAATTTTTGTAAATTTAAAAGATTTTCTGTTAAACTTAAATTTGTTTAGAAAAAAATGAGTCTTCTACTGTTTCTGTAAATTTCATTGTAATTGGTTGATCAATAAGTAGCATCATTAATCAATTCACAATGATAAGAGGTTTCAATAACATTAATAATTATTGTAATTTTCAATTGAACCTTAAACTATATTCTAATTTCTATTTCTGTTAATTTTATATTATACATAAATCATACTGTGTTTCAAAGATGCATTTGTTTGATTTCAGACAGACTAGTTGAAATATCTAATACTTAGAGATAAGACATATTGACACCAAGCATGAGTCATTCAGATCCAAGAATCGACAGTCAGTAGTAGCTTTTCATTTCTTTAAAACTAAAGTAAGAAATGTAATGATTATGACATTATCATTTAATAAGCCTAGATTACATCACTTGTTTGGAATTGTTTAGCAACCTTGAGAAAGTACTAATATACAGTACACTCATAAGATGTTTTCAAGTTCCCAGGATGTAATAATCAATTCTAATGTAAAACAAGCAGTAGGCCTACACACACACACACACGCACACACATACATATATAAATAACTTACAAAAATCAAGCAAAATGTTCATCAAAATTTTAGACCTAAGTACTATGTTTGTTATGTATACTTCATTCTCCTGCCAATTTCACTTTTAATAGGCCAAGCCTTAACATAACCTCATAACTTAGTTTGTACATCATATTTGATTGACCGAGCGAAGCGTTGTCTCCGTTTTAGCTCTACCGTTCGGCATTTCATCTGTCTGTCTGCCTCACGATTACGGCCAAACGCCCTTGACCGATTGTTATGATTTTTTGCACGAATGTTCCTTATTCCTAGGCCGAGCTCTGTATATATACGGGTTTTTTCATTTTAACCCCTTAAATCAAATAAAAATGGCGGCCGCACCGTTTCTCTCAGTGTAAGCTTTTTTCCAAAGCCAGTTTGTGGCTTAACTGTAAGTCGAATTAAAAAACTAATAACATTTTATGATGTTCTACAAAATTGGTTTCTTGATTGTTTTCATACTCTAACAGTAAGCTCACAAAACGGCCGCAAACTTCACATTTGTTAAAAATCGTCCAAGTTTTTGTATTTTAACCATACATTTATTCTTTAGATATCTTCATAAAACCTTATAATTTTATGGAGAAGGAGAGAGAGAGAGCGCAACCTGCTGTCTTGCTCTTTCCTGCGCTATGTCAGTGTGACCCTTGTGACTGTGAGTGAGTTGTGGAGGGGGAGCCGAGATAAGGAGCCCGATTGGCGTTGCATCACATTTACTGAGTTGTAGTCATTTAAAATCTGTTATTTCAACGAGCGAAGTCTACTGTTCACAGAACTACTAGCAATAGAAGGTTATGTTTTTAACAGACAATATTTTTGTTACAGTAAATTCAACGTTTGCATATTTTAACGGAATGTGTTTAGTTAACTACATAATTATTCCGTATTGGAAAACAGCTGGCTAATGTTATTATTGTAAGGAGATATCTGACTTTTTTACGGTGACCATTAATGAAATGTTGTTTCTGAAAAACTAGGAGTTAGATCAATTCTGCTTGTGTATTGAGTATGTATGGACCAGATATTTAAAACAGTTTGAAAGTACTGTAATAGTCATTATTGCGGCAAAAGTATAGATCCACACACCAGCTGATTTGAAGGTTAGGTTGCATTTAAAAATGAAAGCATTAAAAAAGAATAGCCTAAACTTTTAACTTACAGTATCTAATCACAGTATAACATTGTTTAGTAGTTCTGTGAACAGTAGACCTCGCTCGTTGGAATAACAAATGTGGTTTTGAGCTTAGGTTAAAAATAGTGTGAAAGTAAGGAAGTAAGTAGAAGGTTTACCAGTGAAAAAATTATTTAGCAATTTATTAGTTTTTTCACTGTTTCCAGGGACACCGGACATAAAACGTCTCTAGGGCCTTCCCTATTTCTATTTGTTGAATAGAACAACCAAAAAACCTATTTAAATAACGTAGAGACCTTTCTCTACGTTATTTAAATAGGTTTTTTGGGGTTTCTGTTCACACTCACATAACACTACACTAACGTAGCGTAGGCAAGAGCAAGACAGCAACAATTCCTTAATAAAGTTACCAAACAGTTTGACTCTAAATACTGTGTGGTGCAAACAGAGAAACAAAATGAATAAGAGAATGTAGTTAGTAAAGGACTACAACTCAGTAAATGCAACACAATGCCAATCGGGCTCCTAATCTCAGCTCCCTCTCCGCAACTTACAGTCACAGCGACTTCACAGACGTAGCACAGGAAAGAGCGCTCTCTCTCTCTCTCTCCATAAAATTATAAGGTTTTATGAAGATATCTAAAGAATAAATGTATAAAAACATGGTTAAAATACAAAAACTTGGACGATTTTTAACATATTTGAAGTTTACGGCCATTTTGTGAGCTTGCCATTAGAGATACGGAAAAAATCAAGAGAACAATTTTGTGAAGCATCTACTAGTTTTTCAATTCGACTTACGGTTAAGCCACAAACTGGCTTTGGAAAAAAGCTTTCACTGAGAGAAACGTTGCGCCCGCCATTTTTATTTTATTTAAAGGGTTAAAATGAAAAAACCATATATATACATGGCTTGGCCTAGGAATAAGGAACATTCATGCAAACAATCATGACAATCGGTCAAGGCGTTTTCCCGTAATCGCGAGACAGACAGACGAAATGCCGAACGGTCGAGCTAAAACGGAGACCTCGCTTCGCTCGGTCAATAAAAGTTTCTAACATCAACTAAATTGTTTTGTATATAGCAGAAATAAATATTAACTGGAGTGTGGATGTATACTTTCACCATTATTGCTCATATAAAATGTACATCATTAAATTGTAAGTATGAAATTAAAAGTAGACCTATCCTTTTGCAATAAATTTGATAAACAAAAGCAATGTAAGATAACGCTAGAAGTATACAAACAAAGGTTTTATCATCTTGCATGAGACAATACTAAATGAAACCGGCCTCAAATTCAAGTAACGAGTTTAAAACATAATTAAGTTCTTTAGTTATTGAAAGTAATTTTTTAAGGTGAAAAACATTTGTGGTGATAATAATGAAGATGGTTTTATACACAAAGTACAATATATATAGACTACTGTGTTAGGGAAAGCCATATAGGTCTACTGTGTTAATATAATTGTTATTTAGGAATTCTGGTTTTTTTTACTAAGAAATGGGTTCTTTTTTATTTTGACACAGCCAGTGAGTTGTTTTATATTTTCAAACATGAAAAGAGGGCATGTTAAAACCACTAGATATATTTACTGATTTAAAAAATGTTTTCACTTCATCTAGTACAGAATAATTATTTTAACAGGTTTTAATTCTCTATAAGAACTACCTAGCTTATTTATAGTGCAAGGCTTATAAAACCCTTCAGAATGCAGCAAACTTTTAGTTAAAGAGTAAGCTACCTATGTGTAGTGATACAGTTATTATTTTTTTCAAATATTAACAGTGTAATAAATAAATATTGACAATAAGTCAGTAAATAAAGTGAAATTGAAAAATCTACATAGAGGTATTTATTGTTCAGAGTGTTTCAAAAAATACTTTACAACTTTGAAAAATCATATTAATTTATTCAGAGAACCTACATAGAGAGATAATTAATTGTAATGTCAATTTTTAGGGAAACACAAAGTTTTGACTTGCGTAGTTCGCTAGTGCAGAATCGCAACATCACGAGAGCTAGCGGCAGTTGCGTCAAAGATGGCTGCCTTCACTAGACTCGAGCGTGCTTGCTGTGTGTTTTGGTTCGAAGAATCAAAGTCGGCGACAGTAATTTCCGTAAAAAGTACGCTAAAGATCCTCCTAGTAGGCCTACAATTTATGAGTGGCATAAATGTTTTGTAGAAACAAGGTGTTCGATAAGATATAAGAAATCACCAGTTCGTCCAAGCACATCTGACGAAGTCGTTGAGCAAGTGAGACAAATTTTGTCAACAGCCCTACGAAATCGACACGGCATGCATCTTGCGAGCTGCAAGTCCCACATACGACTGTTTGGTGAATGTTAAATAAACATTTGCATTTAAAACTATACAAATTTACGATTTTACAAGCAATAAAAGACACTGATAAGATTGCCTGTAAGAACTTCTGTGCGGATATGTTAAACGAGTGGATGAGGATGAACATTTCTTCAACAACATAATCTTTTCGACTTTTCACTCAAGTGGCAAGGTTAACACACATAACTGTAGGCTTTAGGGCAGTGAAAAACCACATCAAACATTGCAACATGTTCGTGATAGCCCTAAACTTAACGCTTTTTGTGCATTGAGCAAGAACAAAATTTACGGTCCCTTTTTTCTCAAGAGAGAACCATCAACGAGATAGTGTACCTGGACAAGAAACAACAATTTCTGATTCAGATATGGCCAAACAGCGTGAAGCGTCACTTGAGCATGCGCTATAACATCTTACCCTCTCCTACTAGACTGTGAGTCTTCAGTACAGTCACCACCAAAAAGTGTTGATATACAATCAACACGACTACTTAGCAGACATGAATTAGGTAGGGCAGGCAGCTCTGACCGTACTCCGCCCCCAGAGGGGAAATGTGGTGGGAGCTGGCGTAGGAGACTTGCACACTCCCCTCTTCGCGCTCCATCCTAATTGGCGCTATCTGTACCAAAGATCAATGAGGTTGACGAAGAACGCAATGTTTATTTCATGCAAGATGATGGACCACCTCATCGAGATTTTCTGAATGACCGCTTTCCAGCAATGGATTGGCCGTGATGCGCCAATTGCATGGCCCCATGTTCCTCAGATCTGACACCGCTACATTTTTACTTTCTCACTATACTATAGTATAGAGAAAGTATAGTAATCGCAAAAAAAAATCGATGTTGAGATTTTTGTGGAAATATCCGTTTTGGGACCCCCTGAGTCCAAAAAAGTGGTTTTTACAAAATGTCTGTCTGTATGTATGTCTGTATGTATGTATGTATGTATGTCTGTATGTATGTATGTCTGTATGTAGACAAAGCTAGAGAGAAAACTATTTGATCGATTTCAACCAAATTTGCACCAGACATGTCCAGTACGCCTGTATAGATGCACGAAAAAGGGTTTTGAACAATTTTGAAAAACAACCCCCTTTTTGGCCAAAAAACCCCCAAAAATACAGTTATTATTTTTTTATAAAAAAACGGCTTTAACGATTTTGATAAAATTTTGCTTATTTGTAGCCTTTAATGTGCCCTACCATATTAAAAAACCAGCATCTTTCTAAAAATTCTCGTTTAGCTAATAATAATAATAATAATAATAACTGTTTTGGGGGGTTTTTTGGCCATAAAGCGGGTTGTTAAAAAAAATTTCAAAACCATTTTACGTGCATCTATGAAGACCTAATTGATGTGTTTGGTGCAAATTTTTTCGAAATCGATCGAATAGTTTTCTCTCTAGATAATAGTAATAATAATAATAATATTTATTAGTTAATCTCCAACTTTAATAAAAAAACACTCCTACCCCACCCTACAAGTCACAGTGAATCTGTTTAGTAATTTAAATGTATTTGTGAGAAAGTATGTGCCAGTTCCTGGTACCGTTTATTTCTTATGGGGATTCATTAAAAATATCGTCTATGAACCTCAGGCTTCTCTACCTGAGCTTAGAGCGAGAATTTATGCCGCCACTGAGCAAGTTACTCCTGCAATGCTACAGCGAGTTTGGGAGGAAATTGACTACCAATGGGATTTGTGCATGATCACCAACGGAAGCCACATAGAGCATCTTTAGTTTAAGGTAAAAAAAACTTGTGTTTCCGTACAAATTTTTACGTACAATCACCTCTGAAGGTTCTCTGAATAAATTAATATGATTTTTCAAAGTTGTAAAAAGTACTTTTTGAAACACCCTGTACTTACATAAATAATAGTATCATTACTTTTCAACATAATCCCCTCCTACTTCTATGCACTTAGTCCATCTTTTAACAAGCATTTTAATTCCTTCCTGGAAGAAAGTTTTTGGTCTCGTGTGTCACAAAAATGTTTAACCGCTTCAATGGCCTCTTCATCAGATCGATAATGATTCCATCGCAACTGTTCTTTTAAAAGATGAAAATCACTTGGAGCCAGGTCCGGACAATATGGAGGGTGGTCTAACAGCAGAAAACCGAGATTTTGAAGGTACAGGACTGTGTTTTTGGCCGTATGGGGTCGAGCGTTATCCTGATGCAAAATCACGCCTTTTGAAAGTTTATCTTGGACATCTTTTGGATTTGATTTTTGGCTTCAATAAATCTCACTTCGATTGTACTCACGAATCTCAAGACTTCTTGTGTACAAATAACAGCCTAGGCATGAATAAAAATAAAACAAGAAGCGTTTACTTATGAAAGGAAACAATTGCCTAAAACATTTTACTGGGGAAAATGTCCACTTACATAAAATTAATAATGTTTTACATTTTCCCTACTGATATTTATTGTAAAATGCTGAATTGAGTTAAAATACAGAGAATGCGATTGCAAATACCGGAGATTACATTCACGGAGTCTTTACGAGAACGGGCAATTCTGACAACTGAGTATCTCGTGGTATCGGTAATCGGTATCGAGTTTCGGCTATCGATTCTCGATACCGATACCAAAGCTAAAGTATCGGTGGTATCGAGAATCGACCCATCCCTAGTTAAGACCAATGAAAAGAAACATGCAAACAGTAACAGTGGCGGCAGATAGGAAGGCGGCAGATTTACTACTGAGGAAAAAATATGTTAACATTGGTTTTATCAGAGGAAAGATAGAAGAAAGGCTTGACATTATGAAATGTTATAGATGTTGGGGATATGGGCACAGAGCGAAGGATTGTAAGGGAGAAGATCGTTCAAAGTGCTGTTTTATATGTGGTAATAAGGGCCACTCTGCATAAGAGTGTGATAAGGAAGAAAGCGAGTGTCCGGTGTGTGAAGAGAAAGGTCACGAGGCTAGTAGTAATAGATGTCCGGAGTTCAGACGGGCATTAAGAAAAGCACGTAGAAGTGTATCGACTCCGAACAAGAAGGAAGTTACTGGTAAACATAACAGTCAAGTTAATAATAAAGTTGGAACGGTCAGTAATGGGTTAAGTGAGCTAAAAACAATTCCTAGAGATGAGAGTACTACAGAGCAATCTAAACAGGTGTAGAGCGGCAATGGATCTCCTGGAGAAAGTGATGGTCGAAGACAAAGTTGATATCGTGGTGGTAGCTGAACCAAATAAAAAGAGGGTGGAAGGTGTGTCGTGGTTTACTGATGATAACATGGATGTAGCGATTACAGTGGGTTGTAGGGATATCGTCATTAAGGACCAAGGGTCGGGAAAAGGATTTGTATGGATTACAACTGAAGGTATGACCATTGTCGGCTGCTATGTCTCTCCCAATATAAGTATTGTGTACTATGAAAGGTTCCTAAATGATCTTAAGATTGAGATCAAGAAACACAACTGGAAAAGTCTAATAACAGTAGGGGACTTTAACGCCAAAGGAGCAAGATGGGAAGCACCGGTGGAGGATGAAAGAGGAAAGATGCTTACTGAATGGCTAGATGAAATTAACCTGTACGTAATGAATAATGGGGATTATCCTACATAAAGAAGAGGAAGCAGTATATCATACATAGATGTAACGTCTTGTTCTGAGGAAATGGTAGATAGAATTAAAGATTGGAGAGTAAGCTATAAAGAGAACCTCAGCGACCACGCTTATATTTTCTTCGAAGTGGTAACAACTAGTCAAGAAGTTGTTGTTGCGAATAGGAATTATGGACTGGGAGGCTGGATCGTTAAGACAGAGGATATGGAAGTTTTCGACCAAAAGCTTGTGACGCGCTCAGGTTCCGGATTAGGATTTTATGAGAGAACCAGAGCCTGTCACAAGTTATCTAGGTCTATCTTATCTATGACCAACAATCAAGTGAGCATTGCAGTGAGAATCCGTTAGCGTCGATTGCCGTGTTACATGATTCTCTCCACCGACGTGCAGCCATTACAGACTATTATAGAGAGACCAACGTTTAATTAATTAATTTATATTATGTTGTGTAATTGTGTGATGGCCGGCTAAGTAAATTAGCGAGTGGCTACCGTATCGCGGGGGCAGATTAGACATGTAATAGTCGCGGCGTCGGATAAACCTATTTTGGGGAGTTATAGCCTATTTGGGCTCACAATGATCTAGTTACTTAATTAAGTGTTTGTGTCTAGTGCTTTACTGTTAAATAATTATTGTGCAGCAATTTAAGTGTAAGTCAAAGCTGGCTACCCGTGTTTGTTGTTGTTACAAGTGCATTAGCTCACATTGAAATTAGGCTGTGGGTAGTTAACAAGGCCTCTAACGTAACCCGGCGAATAGTGAATGCGTATTACGGGGCGGGGTGAATTAAATAAAGGACCCAGTATGCGTTGCAAGCTTATAACCTCTTTACATGGAGAGGGTAGGACTGACATGATAACTGTCCGTAAATTTGACGATACTGTAAGAGCGACATGTGATGTAGCATTCCAGAAGAAACGAAACAAATTGTTATTTTTTTATTTTTGCTTATGTTTTGTAACAATGGATGAAACGCTTCTACTTTCAATGGAAAAGTTGTAGTAAATTTAAAAACCTTTTTAAAATGTGACTTTGTAAGTCTTAATCGATGCATTTTTGACTAAGAAAAATATTTAAAAACTATGGAAAATACATTTTTTCAAAATTTATAATTTCTACATTATAAAAGTTAAAAATTTTTAATTTAATTAAGCTTAAGGCAAGTAGATTAACCACAAACAAGGTAGGCCCTAGGATATATTAATTTTGCATAATAACTGTTTTAAACAATTTGGAGAGTTATTTTAACAAATACATATAAATGAATTGTTACGGTCTATTAAAATTTTAAAATGTATAATTTGAAACCCAAATATTCCAATATTCCCAAAAATATAAAATTTACCATTTCCTCCATTTAAGATTGTACAAAAATTCAAAATATAAAAATATAAATATCCATGTTATTTCCCTTAGTTTGACAGAACCATTCAACGTATAGGCCTAGATTCATAGCACATATAAAAAATCAATTTGAAGCTGAAATCTTCCCATACTCTGCAAAAATTTTAGATGTCATTTTATTACTTTAAATATGTCAAGTATTAAAACATAAATGCCTTCACACAGCTGTGTTGAGTTTTTTTTTATAAATTAGTCATTTTGTGTTTTCAACTAACAGCTGAAATGTCACTACATGCTTTTAATAATTAGACAGCTGATCAAGGTTTTGCCTTATTTTCCTGTGCAGTAAACAACAAAAAATGTTCAACCTTTATGAAGTAGCTATTAAACCTGTAGGTCTATAAGCTTGTTCTTTTTTTAACTTTCTGATTTTGTAAAATACTTATAAACAATAAGATAACAAAATTACCAAATTTTAAAATGTTGACGTGGTTAAATGTTTGATGTATGTACAGAACATAATGAAAAATGTGTATATATTCTCATATAAAAAACAACACAATATAGTTAGGCTTAAACCTTAGTTAAAAATTAAGTTATTATCGTTCAAAAGTCATTAATCGTAGCAAAGCATTGGTTCACAGATAGTTTATGATTTTAGTTTAAGACATTACTATAATTGTAAGAAAAGAAATCGGTAATTATTTAATTAACAATTTAGTAGTAGCCCTAATTTAGTCAGTTATTTGCTAAGAAATGCAGATTTTATTTGTTTTATTAATAAATTATGTTATAAATGTCTGGTATTAAATAAATAATATTAAAAAACACCTTTAGTCGATTTTTAAAACTCATAATGTATCTTCCAAAAACTATTTAAAGTTAAGCTTTATGAATTTATTCATATTGGTCGATAGCAGTTCTTGATTATTATTGTAAACATCTAATGAGAGTACCTAGTGTTAATGTGTCCTTAAATTTTGTACAGTAATTAAAAACTAATTGGTCTACAAAAGGAATCATATGCACGTACCTAGTGTTAATGTGTCCTTAAATTTTGTACAGTCATTAAAAACTAATTGGTCTACAAAAGGAATCATATGCACATCAAGATACTAAACTTATATTCTTCTGACATAAAGTAGTGAATATAGATAAGGTTATGTTTGCTTAAGAAATGAAAAAGATAAAACAGCAACTTTTCTTGGTTTTTGTATGCTTTAAAACTGTATCAATTTCAAATTTAATACGGTACCTTTAACCAGTCTAGAAAAATCAACTGACAGAGGAAACAAATGATTCTATAAGGGATCGCTAAAAAAACCTTATCATACTACTTAGTATTATATAATAATTATACTGCCTGTCAAACAAATATTATAGAAATTACAAGAAAAAGAAAAGTCTAAAAAATGCAGGTTAATGTTTGCAATAAATAAAAGAAAGTAGGCTGAACATTTCACTGACACCAAGAAGGTAAATAATAAATAAACTAAACAAAATGTATGCAAAAAATCTGTAAAAATAAGTCTAAAATGTTAATAAATCTTACATAAAGAGCAAAATAGTAAAATATCAACATTAAAAAGTATAAAACTACATTTAATGCAATCAAATGAAATAAAAAAACCTAATCTTGACAACGTTGTAAAATTGTGCATTAAGTGATTCCTTGTAAAGTTTAATTTGATTGGACGCACATAAATATTTTACGTGCAACTGTTGGAAATAAAATAATACGGATGGATGAATCCTTAATATGATGCCACTGAGGAGGGGAGTGTAAACAGGCCCAAGACCGCTTCGTCATTCACTATACTACTTGCCCGCTAAATTGTTCACCTTACTATTGCGTTGGGTAAGGAGAGGAAATGTTTTCAGGATGTGCATGGCAAACAACAGTTTTGTTTTCTTTCAAGTTCAATTTAACATAAAAGTTTTTTAATAAATAATGTACCTATCTTGAGAAATCCTCTCAAGATATGAATTCTTTATCGAAATCAATTCAGTTAACTTACATTTATTTGTAAATTAACAGAATTGATTTTTACAAGTTTTTTTTTTTAAATTTGCCTCGGTTAATGCAGAAACTTGGATTAACTGTAACAAATTTTTACTGAACACCATGAAATTTAAGAAATAATTTATGTATAAAAGTGCCTCTATTTAACGGAAGAAGAACCATGTAATGAAGTTAAAAGGAGAAAAGTTTGTTAATAGGTTAAAGCCTGGGAAGAGAAGGTTTTGGAAGAATTTAGTGCATAGGCTACTATGATTGTGTATTTAGGCCTATAAAGTTTATGTGTAGCTCAACTTTTCTGTCTTGTCGAATTCGGTTTATATATAGTAGGCTGTATGTCGAGTTTATATATAGCCTAGTAGGCCTATGTCTCCCTAAATAAACAATACAGGTTGGGCTTCCAAGAATGATGTCTGCTTTCCACTGACTGTACTATAGGGCTTCGAAGAATTTGTACTCTATAGACTGCCTCAATTTTTCTGTATTATTTATAGTGTTCGGGTTCATAGTATAGGCCTATGTTTCTCAAATTTCATGCTACAATTTAGTAAAAAATGTAATATACATATAGCCCTACTGTATAATCTTTTAAAAGTTGAAACAAGTCAAAATGTGTTTAAAAGTAAAGTGTGCGGTGTCTAACTTGCTTATTCATCTGACATTATTTATATCTGTAATGTAGCCTAGGGGCTGTAATTTATTAATCTCGCAAAATAGTGTAGGCTACATTTTACTGTAGGCCTACACACAAATTACAGTATTTGTTTGTGCATTTAGAACTAATTTTTGTTTGTTTATGGACTGGCACTTAGGCCTAAAGCTTCAGCGATAACTGCTGAATTGAAATTAAATAATTTATCATATTTGTAGGCGAATAAATATTAGGCCTAACTTATATAGAAATATAATTCTGGTTAACTTACATTATACATAAAATATAATAATAATTACATATTCATATATTATAAATAATATTCCTGTTATGACAGGATACAAAACTTATGGTTGGCAGCGGCAAAACTTGGCGGAACTTTACTATTCGACTCTAGGCTAACCTAAAGCTAACAGAAATGCAAAAATAATAATTAAAAAAATACTTAAAAGGTTCTAACCTAACCTATTTAGTCACAGTATGTTTACCTGTATTCAACATTTATCAGTAGAATGTAAAACATCTTCGTTGTCTGCAAAAATTTTAGGCTAGAGTCGAATAGTAAAGTTACGCCCAAAACTTTACCCATCACCACAAATAATGTAAATTTGTCCATCCTGCTAACAATAGGCTAGGCCAACATTGTGTTTTATAACAGAATTGCAACTCCTATAAAAAACCTACTGTAAATAGGCCTACTAACATAAAGTCTCTGGTAGACACATAATATATTTTTCCAGTTAGTTTAAAGAAAACTATTTTTTTTAAATCTCATATCATTTTAGTTTCTAAACATAGGTTATATATGTTGCACTTCCTACTTTCAGAAAAATCTAGCAACGCTATTAAACCACTTCAGAAAAATGGCTGAAAGTTGCCTATATGCTAATTTGCCAATTCAAGCTTTGGTTATTATTTATCATGGGCTAATACTTATTTTAGATTGTTTTGATTCCCGCCATCAGTGAACTATGCAGTTTCTTCATAGGCTATATGAAGGAAATAGCGAAATTTGTTTGTTTCTATTACAATTGGTGGACACCTTCATCTGCACTAATACTAGCCTACATTGATAGTTCTGTTTTAAACTCAAGGGTTTAGGCTGCTAAGTTATAAATATATTCGACCCTCGGCTGATTTTTTGCAGACGACGACTTTGTTTTACATTCTACTGTTAAATATTGAATACCGTAAACATACTGTGACTAAAGACTATAAGTTAGAACTTAAGGTTTTTTTTATTTTTCTTGCATTTCTGGTTGCCATAGGTCAGCCGAGGGTTGAATAGTAAATTGGCGCAAGTTTACTATTCGATCCTAGGCTAACGGCTATGGCAACAGAAATGCAAAAATAAAAAAAAAATTAAAGGTTCTAACCTATACTATTCATACCTACAGCATGTGGTATTTGTTTACTTTAACTTGTCAATCAAAACTACTATAAATACACAAACTTCAACTTTTTTCTTAATAAATATTGTATGTACCGTATACACTTCACTGATGCCGGGAAACCAATATTTAACTATCTTCAACACGTACAACATTAAAAACTTTCAAATCAAAAGTTCGTTTTGGAAATTTACATTGTAAAGTGCCAACATGTTTTTCTCACCGTTCTCCCAGCGTTGCCGGATTGTTCTTGTTCTTTTTTGTGTAGAAACGAACAGTTTAAGAAACTAAACTAAGTAGGCCTAAATAACCCAGTGAATAGAGGAATGATAACTTACAAACGGTCCGGTAGTTCTAAATTTTTTATATGTTGTCTAGGATGGTTATGAAGTGTTTAAAATGCAAAATGCACAATTCCCCCCCTCCGCGCCCGCCGCCATTTTGAAAAAACCGGCTCTTTCTTTAGATTTTCGCTTATATCTTTGTTTCAATGCGTTTGGGCTACAAACGAGTACTATTCAATGTTGTAGAGAATTAAATTTACTATAATTTACGTGTTGAATCTTGTTTGTAGGACAGATAATAACGGAGATATGATATTTTAAAAAATATAAAAAATATCGCATTTTCCGGAAATTTTTCAAACTTCTAACTTTAGAACGCTGTAACTCAGTTATGGCTTATTCTATGAAAACCAGTAATCAGAATAAAATTTGTAGAGAATTTAATTACCTACAAAATGCATACATTTTCTTTTAACCAACCCCACGTAATGGGGGGGAAACATAAAATTTAAAACAACGGCATATTGTTAATTTGATTTTTGATGACCTACCTCCAAAATATTGCTCAAGAACTGGAGAAATACAGCAACGTGATATCAACGTCCTCTGAGCAGCACGTGGAAATGAGGCCTACTAGAATGAGTCGTGACGCTTATGATGTGGGAATTATACTTGATTGGCTTTCCAATCACCCACCCTTCCCCGAAACTGATCTAATCGTCAACATTAACTCTGGCGTAGTGGGAAGTGACCAGGTTAACTGCCACCAAGCTCAAGTAGTAGGAGGTGCAGGAGTTGCAAAAATTGTTGGCAATACCTTCGGAGAGGTGTCTTTCAAGAAAAAAGACAAAGTGATTACACTGATGTCTGATATAAATTCAATGAAGGTTGGAGACAAAAAGCTATGTATTCACCCACTCACACTGTTCAACCGAATGTGTATAGCGAAACAATCGGAAGAAGATCTGCAGGACTACCTGTTGAACGAACTGGCACCATTCCCCATGTCTTTGTTTAATGAGGACGGTATGCGTAAAGGGACAAAATCTTTACTATACGAAGCTTTCTCACTACTTCCACAAGACTTCCAACTCCCTCAACGTTCCATGGTCGTCATTGATGGTGGGTACCTTCTGCACAAGGTTGTATGGAACAGAAGCTCCACCTTTGGAGGGATTTGCCAAGATTACGTCAAATACGTTCAGCGTCACTATGGCACTGATGTGATGGTGATTTTTGATGGCTACCCTACAGATCCTTCTCAGCAAGGGACCAAGACTGCTGAACGAGCAAGACGGTACAAGGCACATTCATCGGCAGACGTGGGGTTTGAAAAAACAACTGTCAACACCACACCTCAAGATAAGTTCCTGGCCAATGAGGGGAACAAGGACCGATTCGTGAAGCTGCTCTCCAGTGCAATGCAAGCGTCAAAAATAGCCACAGACCAAGCTTCCGAAGATGCTGACAGGTTGATAGTTGCCACAGCTAAATGCCTTTCCCCCATGTACGACGCGGTCATCATTGTCGGGGAAGACATTTACCTTCTCGTTTTGCTGACTGGCACAACACCTGCGGTGAACAATGTTTACCTCAAAAAACCAGCAAAAGGGAAACATCCAGACGCAATCTACTCCTCCTCCTCCTACAAGTACAACTCCAAAGGCTGTATCTTGCTCCTACACGCAATATCGGGCTGAGACACCACTTCAAACATTTTTGGGTTTGGAAAGAATAAACTCTGCCAACTTTTTAGGAAAGACCCATCATTACTGGAGCAGGCGGAGAGGTTCGGGTACCCTGCTGCAAGTTGCCAAGAAATTTCAGCAGCAGGGGAGAAAATCTTGGTATCTCTATATGGTGGAAATAGAGAACAGTCGTTAAGCTCCCTTCTCTATAGCAAATTGAAGACAAGTACCACCAAGCTCAATCTGGCAAAACTACCTCCGACCACTGACGCAGCACACTTTCACTTCCTGAGAACATGCCACCAGGTCATGGAGTGGATGCGGATTGTCAAAGACCCTATCGAGTGGGGCTGGTGTAGAAAAGCTGGAAAACTGGAGCCCATCAGGATGAGTAGAGACGCGGCTCCCCAAAACCTGCTCAAGACTATTTCATGCAGATGTAAAACTGGCTGTATGAAGATGTGTGGCTGTAGAAAGGCGGGCCTTAATTGTTCCGCCCTTTGCAAATTCTGTGCTGGCCAAGAATGTGACAACAGGAATGAAGTCATCGTCGACGACGAAGACGACGCTGATACAGTAACTTCACTATGTTACGAAATTGAAGACCCCGACTTCATGAACTCACCCCAGCCCTACAAAACGAGCGAAGCGCATATTAATTTGTATTCTTTTCAATTCTTAGTTAAATTACTAACGATTTTTGTATGATAATTACTGCCTTTTGTTCTCGCTGGGTTTATATAAATGAATCTTTAAAACAATGTATCTGCTGTGTTTGTGGGTTATCTGAAATTGAACATCCCCTCTTACCAATAGCTGTATTCAAGTGCAATAGTACCTGCCTGATGATCATTGTGCTGTAACATGTAAGAAACTCAAATGGGATTAGTACTCCCAATTCAAGCCACCACTGGAAATAAATAAGTAATTTTGCTTAGATACAACGTGAAGTCACAAAAGTAACAACAAAAATATGCCGTTGTTTTAATTTAAATTTTTACCCCCCACTCCGTAGGGTTGGTTAAAATAATGTACATGCATTTTGTAGGTAATTAAATTCCCTACAATTTTAATTCTGATACTTGTTTTAATAGAATATGTTATAAATGAATTACAGCGTTCTAAAGTTAGAAGTTTGAAAAATTTACGGAAAATACGATTTTTTTATTTTCTTTAAAATACCATACCCCCGTTACTATCTGTTCTACAAACACGAATTAACACGTATATTATAGGAAATTTAATTCTCTAAAACATTGAATAGAACTTGTTTGTAGCTCAAATGCACCGAAACAAAGATATAAGCGAACATCTAAAGAAAGTGCCAATGTTTTTCGGTTTTTTCAAAATGGCGGCGGGCGCGGAGGGGGGAGAATTGTGCATTTTGCATTTTAAACACTTAATAACTATCCTAGACAACATATAAAAAATTTAGAACTACCGGACCGTTTGTAAGTTAATCCCCCATTTTTGCCTCTATTCACTGTACTAAAACATACTGTGACTTGTATAGGTTAGTAGGCCTTACCCTTCAGGTTTTTCTTTAATTCTAATTATAATATAATGTGATAATAATGACGAAATATTATAATCATACTGTTATCGGCAACCATACTGTGACTAAATAGTATAGGTTAGTACCTTCAGGTTTTTTTTTATTCTATTTTTAAAAATATAATGTGATAATAACGACATATAATATAAAAAATAAACGATAATATGACAAAAAATCATACTACCCCTATTAATATCGTTTCAGTCCGTTATACGCTCGGCTTATTAATTACAGAACCAATGAGATTCTGACCAGCGGTCAGCTGTTTATAGTAGTATACAGGTTTCAAATAGAGATTTATATACACCTTATTCAGTACAATAACCTATTGTTCCATTTGGCAACGTTGATGAAATTCCATTTTAAATACGCAGTTATACTGTAGTTTTTTCTATTGTTCGATGTTATTGTTTTTGTAATTTAAGTTTTGCTACATTATTTTCAAATTTTCTTGCTTTGTGGATACTTTTGCCAGGGTTAATATAGTTTAGTTTATTTAATTCTTACATGTTTGGTGTATATGAAGTGATTTATTTTGTTATAATTACGTGAAATATTGCAGAAAAGTCGAAACTCAACCTATATAATTTCAACTTTTATTTCTTTCATAACCCCTACAAATATTATTTCCCGGAAAAATTTGTGTTGTTTTTACAATCAGTTTGATGTGTTCTTTCATATTTATATCAAATTCCCTTAGAAATCAATTGACAAGTTAAAGTACATTTTTATCCAGTATGTTTACCTGTATTCAACATTTAACAGTAGAATGTAAAACAACGTCGTTGTCTGCAAAAATATTAGGCTAGGGTCGAATAGTAAACTGATGCTGAGTAAATTTGCGCCTAAATATATCTACTGTAATGAAAATGAATTCTATAATAATAGCTTAGCCTACCTATTGTTTTATGAAGTAACACAGGTCTAGCAGCGGAAGTTAGGCTTAGTCTATATTTAGGTTTACGATTGTTTTACATGCCCCTAGGCTTCCGATAGTTTTTAAAAAAGTTCATAAGTAGCAGTAGGCTAGAAAACTCTGTATTTAGGCATAGCCTAGGCTTTATTATGATTCTTTTTTCAATTTTATTTATATTATAGGCCCCTACACATTAATACAAATACAGTTTTCATGTTAGTTTGTGTATTAATAGGCTAGGCTCGTAATAATATGAAAACATTGCCAGATTTAATGGTAGGGCATAAGTTTACTATTCGACCCTAGCCTAATATTTTTGCAGACAATAACGTTTTACATTCTAGGCCTACTGTTAAATGTTAGGTTAGAACCTTTTAGGTTTTTTTTTGTATTATTCTTGCATTTCTGTTGCCATAGGTTAGCCTAGGGTTGAAATGTAAACCTGCGCCAATGGTAACTGAAGTAGAGCTTTTTTGTGCAAAGGTTGGCAAACCAGCTGTGATAAAACAAATCGGCCTAGGCCTAGTGTTATACTAAACATTCCTTAAATATGCACCTTAACAATTGTGTGTTGCAAAGCAATTATAAAGTGTTTATTTTCATAAATCCAACATCAGTTATTACTATATGTCTTCCTTTTTATGGTGGGTTTTACCATTGATTATAGGCCTAACCTTAAAAATATGTTTTGACAGTTGGTCCTCCGAAACATTTTACCGTTATTATGGTATGCTAATCAAATTATGACAGTTCTAATTACGCTAAACTAACGAATACTAGAATAAATATTTTCTTATTTTATTCCATAAAAAGAGTTAAAATAAAATCGTCCGAAGGTGAGCGAGTGACTAGTGTTAGCAAAAACAGCTCAATAAGTTGGTATAGTACATTTGTTTAGAGGCCTACCTTCCAACGAAATTTTCCAATACGGAACTTTTGCCAGCACTCTGCCCACCCACAACAGCAATTTGTGGAAGATCCAATTGCATATGTACACCAAGCTGAGTAAATGCATCTTGAAGTTTATTTACTATGGGGATTAGTTGTTCCATCCCCATGTTACCCGACATTTTGTCGTCAAAGTTCACTCTTACTAAACCCCAACTTCCGTCTGATTTTCTTGTTTTAACTCCGGGGTGGAAAAGCAATATGGCGGAGTACCCACAATGCAATGCGCCAAATAACTAACTATCGAAGTCATCGAAGCGGGATCAATGAATGCAAGCTCATGCACTATTTTACGCATAACTCAAATACATTACCGAACTTCAAAGTTTTTTTTTTAAACAATAACTGTGGTTCATCATAAATATGTATAAATAGGAATATATAATATTACCGTGTGTTTTATTCATAACTAACAATAATAATAACTTTAATTAAAATTATAGGTTAATTTATGTTTTGATTTTCTGTCTAAGAGATCAAATATTATATAAAACATCTTAAATACAAATTGTATCAATCTTTAACTGAACTAGTTATTTCTTAGTTATTCCCGAACTTTAAAGTTTATTTTGAAAACAATAACTATAGTTAGTTTATACAAAATATCATAAATATGTAGGCCTATGAATAGGAATATAATTATATTATTACCGTATGTTTTATTCATAACTAACAATAACAATTAATAACCTTAGTTAAAATTAAAGGTTAATTTGATATTTTGATTTTATACCTAAGCGATCAAATATTATTTAAAACATTTAAATACAAATTGTTTCAGTCTTTAACTAAACTAGTTATAGTTATTTCGTTTGTTAGTGTAACCATTCACTACATAGTTTATCAGCAGTCCGCAGACTGCAGGCCAAGTAACTGAAGACAAATCTCGCCACACACACACACACCCACAGTTCTCGGACAGGCTGAAACCTGCAGATTAGGTGGACTGTCGTTTATCTGTGTGCGTGTGGGCAAATATCTTAAGATCTGATCTGCAGACGAATAAGTTATTTAGGCTACGGCCACGCTAGGCGACCTGGTCGCTGCGACAAAGAAAAAAAGTGGAATGCATTGAATGATATAGATACGGCCTCGCTAGGCAACCCACGACCAGCGACAGCAAATAGAACGCGACTGAGAGCGTTTTCTGGTTGCGGCGACAAATACGCTCCCCATGTTATCTTATGGAGCCGGCCACGTTTGGTCGCTCCCCCACCCTTTTCTACTCCACCTGCTTTATGTGCGCTTTGATACTAGTTCAGTGTTTTCAGATCCATGCCTTTTGACAAATGAAGAGAAGAATAAAGAAGGAAAGTTATTATTATTATTTTATTACACAATCTTATTACACAATTTTTTACTTATTAAATTCGCAAAGTAAAAAAAGGAGAAATAGAATCAAGTGGGTGCATTCATTAAACGTTCAAAGGCCTATTTTAGGTGCTTTAGTGCTGTCACTGAAGATTAAGAAATTATGAAAAAACGTTTTTCAATCATTTTAGTATGTCTGTAAGGCCATTTGTTTTGAAAGTTTTTTTTGTAGCAGCGCGCACAATAACTCACCAAATTTTCACAATAGCTCACAGGCGCGTAGGAGGCAATCAAACACGTTTTACCGTAAATATTATTCGTATATTTTTATAGGCCTAATCGTTAAACGGTCTAAAAATTGGT
Source organism: Philaenus spumarius (assembly GCA_018207615.1). Classification (NCBI taxonomy): domain Eukaryota; kingdom Metazoa; phylum Arthropoda; class Insecta; order Hemiptera; family Aphrophoridae; genus Philaenus; species Philaenus spumarius. Next base: position 704,552 of record JAGFPH010000033.1, read on the forward strand.
ACAGGAACTTCATTTTTGTATAGTAGGGGCCTATGTTTATACATATGTTGCTTATATCTAGTATTAATTTTATTGAAATCTGGTAAATATTTTTAGAGAAAATGGGGTTTTACTTTTACTGAACACGCGTTTTCAATATCTGAAAGTGTACGGTACACATGTCTTCCGTAAAAACTGATTTTTTTTTAAATATTCAAGTGATTTTAATAAAATGTATAGGTACATAAATATAAACAATATTTGTATAAAAAAACTATACAAAATGGAGTTCCTATAGGCCTACAAAGTTTTAAACCGTTTAATGATTAGGCCTATAAAAAGTTACGACTAAAGTTTACGGTGGCGTATTTGATAGGTGACGGGCTCGTATAAGCAAATGGCGGTGTATGAGTTAATTAGTAGCCATTATTTAATAGAATTTTATTTGATTTAAGCAATTAAAAAAATATTAAACAAATATTAAGTACTTAGGACTAAGGCTAAAAGCTTTGACTTAATAACGAAAGCTAGAGCTACGACTAAAAGCCAAAAGCTTATGCTAGGTTTTTATTCAACATAAATAATGTACTCTTTTATTTTATTAAAGCATTTTTAATAAGACAGTTGAAGCAAGAAAACATGCAAATTATTCAGAAGATATTCTGCAATCACTAGCAATCATATCCTCATTCAAAGAAGACATCTTTTGCAATTGTGTTACCGCGACTGTCGCTAAGCGTGGCACCTACCCGCGACCAGGTCGAGGATAAAAAATTCTCCGCGACCGGATCGCCTAGCGTGGCCGTAGCCTTAGGCTAGTTGAAAGTTTTGTGACAGATTTACTTGTATTTCTGTTGACAAAACTGTTAATGTATGTGAGTGTACAGTTTGCCTGCAGTTATTAATCTGTCAGTTCATTATCTTCAAATCAAGTCTGTCATTAGAACTGAACAGTGTGTGGCCTGTGACAGTTAAAAATATTCAGATAAACTGTTTTAATGGTTACACTTAGTTACTACAGTATTTACCTTCACAGCTTACAAATCGTTATATTGATTTTAGTGTCATAATATGACACTTTCGATCATTTATTTGTATTAAAGACTGCAATACAAACATTCCTTTATCAAAAAATAATAAATTATTAGAGGCAAAATACGTTTATCCAGTT
>JAGFPH010000033.1:709155-771633 GCA_018207615.1 Philaenus spumarius
ATTAGTGACTAAAACAAATTTGCGTGCATATTTTAATTGTTTCCAGACTATTATAATGTTAGTAATGTACAAATTGAACCAGTTTTGAAATAAATTCATATTAGTGACTAAAACAAATTTGCGACGAGCTACTTACTTTATCGGCTGAGTTATTTTCGATAATCATTGTTTGAATAACACATTAAATGATAATATCGATAAAAGATAATTTTGAATGAAAGGCTTTGATTAAATTACAAATTAATGATTGATTATTAGCCTATTTGTTGCAATTATATTTTAATTTACCAGCATAATTTTAGGTTTTTAGAAAGCTAAGTTTAAAAAATCAAAGAAACAACAGTGTTAATATACACTGTGTATATGCAGTGGTGTAGTAACGGGGGTTGAGGACACACCCCCAAGCCCCCAAAATTTGGACATGGCATATAATCATGTTTGCCAATGCATTTAAAAAAATTCATCACCAGTGGTGAAATTTCTTTGAGCAGATCAGAAATAGTAATAGCTTTTATTCGCTCTTGGAGTACAAAGAGAATTTGTGCCCCTCCATCGGTTAGACGTCTAATCAACAAATCGTATTAGGCCTACCTACGTTTCTACGTTAAGATCTGTGCGCTTGTACGAACGCGTCTAGACAACAAAGCAGTGACGCGGACACGCAGCCTGTCCAGCACAGTTTATATTGTCTCATGTATTTGTTTCTGCTCCTCTCTGTTCCTGACTCTGGACCAGCGAAGCTGAACCAGTCAGTAGAACGCAACTTCAAAACGGATAATTTGTTGATTAATTGGTTTCAAATTATCAAACTGTGGAAGCACTGGATCTCAATCTATTGCCTCAACGAGTAATATCGAAGTTAAAAAGTTACTATTAGTCCAAAACAACCGCATGTATTAATTAAATTACAGTACCCTCATTGTCACTATAGAAAAGTGTTCCGATAGAAGAGGAAAAGAAAGACTTCAGCATCAGCAGTATAACTCCAATAAAAAATATAGACAGGTTGATTCACTGTATACCCTACTTTTGTCACTGTGATAAGGGGTTGTACAAAAGAGAACGGCACATTTTTGTTAGTGAACAGAACTTGTAAAAATTAGTTGTTTTATTTATAAGTATATATAATTTATAATTCTAAATTTATATTTAATTTATATAGTGTACATGTGAGTCGTCTAGTATCAAAGCCGGCTATCTCCACCCTGGACGTTTTTTCAGGAAAGCTGAAAAACTGATACTTATTGTTGGAACTACATCAGAATCGTAACAATGGTTTGAAAAAATCATACAAAAATCACAAAATGAGATTTAATACTTAGTTTTGCTGTTTTGTTGATTGTTTACAAGAATTACTAGTTTGTAATTTGGAGATAGCCATGTTTGATATTAATTTTGGGAGATAGTTGTCTTTGATGCCAATTTATGGGGTTTTCTTACGTAAACATCAGGTTTTTAACTGTGTACTATTTTTTCATGGGAACACCTTTTTATATTACGGGAAATACTCTTTTGCATTCACAGCCTAAATACTTTGATTTAAAAATAACGTTTGAGGTTTTTGTCTACCTAGCCTACTTTATTGGTAAACTGCCCTTTTTAATACCAGTATTAATCATGACTGAACGCCTTTTAATGAAGGTGCACAGTTTGCAAGCGTTTTTTTGGCAATATTTATAGGTTTCATAAATGCAATTCGAATAGAATAACTTTGTTAAATAACTCGTATAGTTGGTATAATTTTTTGTTGATTTTTAAGGCTTGTATGGTCAGAGTGCAGAAAAGGGAATAAAGGGATGGTACAGTATGTAAAAAAGTATAGCGTAGGATTTCAATATTAGAGTTAATGTGCACATAATAATAAATAAAATAACAAGTAATAACTGGTTATTAAATTGAGTTATAAAATAAAAATTTTAAACTGATACAAGGTTCTTCTTATTCTGTGGCTCGCATAAGATCTCTTCATCGACAGGTTCAGTTGCAGGACGATACTTATGGATAATCTTTTTGAAGTAATTTATTTTTTCCACATTACTACAGTCATGAACCCATTAGCCTCCCACTTTGAAATTTTGAGAATCACTTACCAAAAATATAAACTATTTATAGGAATTTCTTAATTATAAAAAAATGCACTTTTTGAGAAAATCTAAATTTTGAATTTGATGTCTCAAAAAACTTTTTTAACAAAATATGTTGTGTTGTACATCAAAAGAAAGAGCATTTAAAACTGAGTAAAATGACACAACTCCCATCTCTCTAGCTCAATTAGGAGAAAAGCTATGATGATTTCAAAATATGTCAGTTAAGTTTTTTGGCGGATTTTGGGAAAATTTACATAGCCGTAATTGTGAAACCGTTTGAGATATTTGAAAACAAATTTGCATTTTTCTTAATCTCTATGAGGACAAACTTCATACCAAATTTCATCAAATTCTAAGGTGGTCAGGTTTATACCCTGTGTTGATTTAATATGAAATGACCCTTGTGTGCTTTTTTTTTAGAAACAATATTAACAGAATCTTCCATTATTCACTTTAAATTTAAAAAAGATAAATTTAACTTCACAATAATAAAAATCAACGTAACTGCACAAGGTTATGTTGATCTTGATGATCCAACATCTGATGAGTCACGTGACTGTTTACGATTCTCCCATTGGCTGTTGGAGATAGTTGAGTTTGATTTTAACTGAGCGTTGTGGAGATAGTCGAGTTTGATACTAATACAGATTTTTAAACGCAATTTACTAGGGTTTTAGTTGGATTTGAAACTAACAAACCTTCCATTATTGTGCAGAACATGCAAAACAATATGTCTACACCTTTAACTCAATTCGACCAAAAAGTGGAGATAGTCGAGTTTGATACTAGATGACTCATGTTATCTTGTAAATATATTTTTATAAAGTTTTAACTTTTATTAGTAAAACTTGTACTAAATAAGTAGTAGAAAACATTTAATAATTGTTATTTAATAATATTCAAGGTCTACATTTACTTGAGTCTTTCAAAAATTAAAACATCAAGGCCAAATTAACACAAAAACGTTTGGGCTTGTAAAAAAACAACTAAGAAAGGCTTCTTAAAATTACATATAGAATCTAAAAACATAATGCAAAATAGAGATTTAAGTTTCGGGAAGTAAGTGAACCACGGATTGATATAGGCCAATCTTTTGCGCATGTGTTAAAGTTGTGAGCAGAATGCGTTCTTGGAATCGACGAATAAAGTAAATGTGCGTACACACTTGCGCACCACTAACCAAGCGCGGTGCGCGCGCTCGCCTTTGGTCATTCTTGATTTCAACGAAAGTCCGGCTACCCATAGGAAACCCACGAACATTCACTCATTCAGTATTTATTTTCCAGTAAAGTTGTAAACATGTCTACGCGATGAGAAAATCTCGGGATTATGGCGATGAGTGGTGCGGCATTACTTTGGCAAGTTTGTCTAAAAACCAAAAGAAACCTCAACGTTGGTGGCACACTGAACTGTAAAAAAAAAAAATATTTCAGAACTTTGGACTTGAAGTAGCAAGAAATAAGCGGTCAATGTATTATTATATAGGCTATTATTATCAATATAATATAAAAAGCTGTAAGAAGACAGAAAATATGTTATTTTGTCACACTGGTCTGCAGATAATATATTCATCTCCGCGAATATTTTTCTCGCCAAGCATCTGCTTTCACATTTTTTTTATATTATCTTTACGCAGAGGATCCCAAATAATGGATTGGTTTCTGTAGGAATCTGTTAATTTCATTACATTCGCTTCTGAACAATGCATATTTAGTCACTGAAAAATTAGTATCTTGAAAAACAATAATCACATGTCCACTAAAAACGACAAAACTTTCAAGCTCCCGTCCAAATATGAACGGCGACCATTCAAAGTGTCCGTTGAAAAAAACCGACAGGAACTGTATCGCCGCGCGTGCGCCCCATACAAATATGACGAATTCAACGGCTGAATGGTCTTGTTCTTTTGAAGTAGGTCTATTCACAAAGAAATTTACGTAATGGCAGAGGAAGTTATCAACAGATTTGGTGTTATTTGATTTATAACTGTAATTTTATTTCTGTTTGAAACAATGCATTACGTTACTTGATTATTGATAAAACTATTTTTACAGCATTAAATGGTTAATATTATTTTTAATTAATCTGTTGATCTGATATGAAATAATTAAATGTAATTAATAATTATCAGCAATCACTCATTAAACGTTTCACTGAGGATACTCCAATATTTAATAATATGACTCATATATTTTTGTACTTATCCCCTGTGTATATGAATTAATAACTATCGCGAAGTCTGCGCGTCCAGTAAGGGCGTGCAATACCAGGGTTACACAACCCTTATATGCAGTTTTACTAACCTTTTATCGAATTTGAAAGATAAATTGTTATGACTTGTGGGACGATGTTCATGAACATATAAACTATAAAATTCGTAGAAAACAGAAGTGGTAAATTATTATTTAAAAAGGCATTTGTTTACAAACAAGATGAAAAACACGATTTATAGTTGAATTAGTCGAAAACGGGAAAATACCGGGTCGACTTTTCCTATCTACAATGATAGAAAACATAGTCATTATTATGAAACAAATATGAAATATCAGCTTTAATTATAAGCTTTATTTTTATAAGGGCATATTTTTACAGATTTTTAGTTTGAGATCATAATCCTATTGATGCCTATTTCTGGAGATCTACCGGGTTGATTTCCTGGCAGCTTATTAAAATTGACAACAATTTTGTAATTATGGACTATCAAAAAATTATAAAATGTCAATTTTATTTCATCACTTTATTTAAAAAAAGTTTTTCTGAGTTTTGAGTGGTTTTGGGGTTTTTGGTATTGTGTATATTTCTGAAGATATGTATATTGGATAGTTTTTCACACGGTTTGTTTTAAATTAATATTTAGTCATTATTATCAAACAAATATTAATTCCAACATTATTTTTTTATGATTATGTTTTTGTATGTATACAATACAAGCCAAATTGGCATTAGTCACAAATCACACTATTAACTATTTATTTGAAAAACATCTGATATTTAAAAATAGCTGATTTTAATGTTTAATTTCATTACTGATTTTGTTTACATGTATGTATTGTTTAAAACCGGTTATATAATATATTATGTGTTTATTTTTTGTCTTTAGTGTTTAATGAATTATTAATAGTATTTTATTTTTTAAATAGTGGTTTAGTAATAAGTTATCTATTTGTTTTGGTTAAACAATGGACAAAATATAAAAACTATGTGCGGATAGAAACTGCTTTTTTTAAGGTGTGTATCCTTTTTTTATTTGGAAGTCAAAATTTTTACAAAGATATTCAACCACAGGTTATAATTAATTGAAGTTGGAAATCATCGGGATTACTACTCTCAGTTCATTATTGATGACCAAACAACTTATGGAAAACATGTTAAACACTTTTCAGACTACAACATTAATTGCTAATGATTAGTGATGGCGTATAGGCCATATGCAGGCCATGAAGACATCACCACTACAACAAAACTTCTCCCACAGTTAAAATTCTCATTTTTACTAAGGAATTGACTAACTAATTCGAGTTGTGGATATTCATTTTGTCCTCGGACTTTTTTCAGCCGACCTCGGGATGCTTTTTCGCTACTATTGTACATAATTATATCAGTAGATAGGCCTAGGTACTTTTACGATAAAAACAACCACAAAATGTTAATGTGTGAACTTGATAATATTAGGTAACACTTTCTTATTGTTTCTATTTTTTATAAAAAGAGTTTAATTGGAATGGAGTTAATTACAATGACATCTTACTCGATATGCTTATTACTGTTGTAAAGAAAGTGGACATTCCTTTAGAAAAGTATCATATTTTTATATTCCATATTCTTTATTCAAAATTTGTAATACTCATACCGCCATTGTTTCAAGAGTTTTCCTACTTTGCGAGGGTAAAATATCTACGAGCTCATAGAACAGCCTGTAATAGTGATGATTAGTATAATTAATTAATGTGCACATAGAAGAAAGTGCAACTTTTTTATATAAAGAAGACAGTTTTCTAAACTTTACAGCGTAGCTCTTAAATCCACGTTTGCATGTAATATATTCTTAGTCTTTTTGAAATAAATATTTAAAATATATACAGTACTTTATTTTTTGTTTGCTTTGTACCCATAATGAAGGGCGGAGAGTAGAATAACTCGCGAAAAATGTCAGGGCTACTAGCCGGATTCTAACCATGACATCACTAACCGTTGTACGCTGACGATTTACCAATTACCATTATAATGAAGCTTTATTTGACTAAATAATTATAATTACAATTCCATTATGTCAAACTATCATCCCAAGCATTTAAAGTCGTCCCTCAGATTGCATGATATAAACTTCAATGTATTATGTCACATGTTTTAAAGTTAAATACATAAGCTGTAATGTTTATTATGTCTATAGCTTTCCTCTTGCAAAATAATCGATCAAACACTCGTTGTGTAGGTAGGCCTACCCGTACTTCGCAACGGTAAAGACTTTTGAATTTAAGAAATAAAATAAGTTTTTACAGGTATTTGTACCTCCGGTGGGATTGCTACAGGCCTAGAATTAGACCTGTGGTAATATATATGCATGTATGTAGTATATGTATGTATATAGCGGAATAAATAAATAAATAAATAAAATAAAATAAACCTTATCGTGAAGTTTATTTATATGAGAATTTTAATACATTTAAAATGAGTTATTTACATAGCATTTTTGTGGATTATGGTAAGCTTTAAATTTATATATGTATTTAATAAGCGTACGTTGAAAGGTTCTCTCAAACTAAGGTCGAGCAATTCTAGACGAAAATTGTGCCATGTAAATAACATGGGGATCATGTAATAATTTGTAGAACTTTATAATTTGTATTTTTAACAAACTTAAAATGAGATATACATTTTATATTTTTGGGGAGTATCGGAATGTTTGGGCTTCAAATTGGTACATTTGCCATGGGACCACGTAACTGGTTCTCCTAATCTAAAGGGACAACAAGTTCGCCTATTAGGGGAGTCCGGCTCAACAATTTTTAAAATTTAACTTTTTTAAATTATTATTGATTATTATACTGTGAAATCTACTGAAATTTACAACGGTCTCATTGTTTTGATTTTAATAGAATAAGTTAGATTAAAAAAATATTTTCCAAACAACTGAAGTGTAAATGCCTGTATGTAGGCTTTGGCAAATATTGGCTTGTATTGCAGTATCTGTATAGAATAATATTACCTGGGCGACCGAGCATCGCTCAGTATTTTTTTTTAATTATTTTTTTTTAGGAAAATATATGTAAATACGAATCGCATGCTAAATAAATATGAATATTTTTCGATCTTACGTACATATGAACTGTTTATTTAAATAAAAAAAATTAAAAAAAACATGAGTGTAATTAGTTTTAACATTTTATTAGATTTTTGCAGATATAAAATCTAGCGCTTTCGAATCCTGACGGTTAACAACCTCTATAGGTACATGTAGGTTATGTAACCTATCCAACGAATAGGCCATGTTTGATATTTTTTATGTATTTTAGAAATAACAAATAATAATTATAATCATTAGATAATTTTTATTACCTTTATAGAAATGTTACCTTTATAGTTACAAGATGGCAATTGATAATTTTTTATGTATTTAACCCAATGATAACAGAAAGTGCTAATTTTGTGGAAGGGACAAGACGGATATTGCATAAACATTAAACAACGAGATCCCGTCACAGGTCCTTCATTCATTACGAACAGCATTACTCATTTTGAATTAATATTTATGAATATGTTGTAAAAGAAGCTGAAACCATTGCAGCCAGATCGTGGACGAAAACTTCAACCTCTTGAGCACTAAAATGTACGTGGCACAATACGTTTTAATAATCAAGGGGGAGAACTTTTCGTCCATGAACTGGCTGCACTGGCCGAAACAAACAACTTAATTCATTATGAACAACATTACTTAATTTGAATGAATATTTATGAATATATTGTTACAGGAACCAAAACAAACAAGAAAGTTAGCTCGATGAATTCATGGTCAAAAATTGATGAAAAACATTGTCGTAGCCAACATTTTGAATTGCAAGTTCTGAGGCGAAATTGCTGCCACGAATCCCAGTGATTTCCAAAGAAGTGCCAATTGAATTCAAACGCGTCCAATTTCCAATTAGATTGGCATTCGCAATGACAATCAATAAGTCGCAAGGCCAAACTATGTCTGTTTGTAGCTTAGATTTGGGCACACCATGTTTTTCACACGGACAATTATACGTGGCATGTTCTCGCGTGGGCATCCAGTTTGTTTGTGTTGGCTAAAGACGGACTGACAAAAAACATCGTACGCTCGATTGCTCTTCGATATCGGTATTTTTTTAATTGTCATAATTTAAGATAAAAAACATGTATCACTTTTTTAAATTTACGTTTAACTTTTAAGAGATCAAACTTTACGTAAGTCAAGTTAATGAAGTACATTGAATTAAGAAAATGAATGTTTGGTGTTTTGTTATTTTTATAGGCCGTTGTCGTCCACAGCGCTCCATTCATCTTTCAGTCATAGACCCCATCCCCACATACTTACAATAAGTTAGTTATTTTTTATTTAACTATCAAAATATTCACTGGAAATAATTAATATGGCGAAACAACGTTTGCCGGGTCAGCTAGTAAATTTATAAACAAGTGTACAAGCATTGCTCGTTTAATAAGATAACAGCGACAGGAGAAGGGGCGAGATAGGCAATACGGTAGCATTACTTATATCTCCTTCATTTTTAATTATAAACCTCTCGCGAATACAAATTATAGAGATTCAAGCTTGGAAAACAAGCACACTTGCTATAACCACTCCTAGATGGTGTTGACGAAGGTACATTTATTTAATTCGTAGAGATAGTAAAGTAACTAAAGTGTTGTTAGTTTATCAGTTTTTTTTAATGCAAGCCTTAGCCGAATGGATAGCGTGTTATATTCCTGATCAGAAGATATCGGGTTCGAATGTCGGCTAGAGACCAGGTAGCTTTTCATATCTGTAGTTTGAGGGTAGGAAGGCGGAATTAAAGCAAACGGTGGTTGGCTCGCTTCCAAGCTGACGGGATATGACGAGTTATCTGGTCTCCGGCTTGGGATGTTTTGTATACTTTTACTAAGATATTTATGTATGTATATATATTAAAAAACACGAAAATTTGTGAACTTAAAATTTTTACTTTCTCCGAAATTTGTTTTTCATCTTCGATGCAGGTTTTCAAGCTTCTGCTACTCCTAGAAAACTGAAATTTTTACTGAATCTAATCTAGGTTTTTTTTATAATCTAGGTTTATATACACAGTAATATACAGTATATACTGCATTACACTAGCCTAAATAATTTATTACTGTACCAACATTAAACATCTTTATTCATCTAATCTATTGATTTTAAACTTTAACATATTGTAAACTGTAACACATTGTAATAGCTTTGTTTAAACTGTATTAAGACAAACTTTCTTTTAAATTATTTGTAAATTTCAATATTTTCCCCCAAACTTGAGGACAAACCCTTTATATTGATATGTAGTTAGTAAGTGCATAATTTTCACTACCCTAACAGTTCAAAGCATAATATATTTTGTGAAATTACTGACAACAGGTAGTTTGTATCTAGAAAATGTTAGTAACACATGTGATTAAGAATATTATTGTTGGTGTAAATTACTTTTACGCAAGTTAAAATTACATTTTTCTCTCTCACGCACGAGAGCTTGGCCGTAGTCGATTCGTATTCGCATGAATGGACAAGTGTTACGATTGTTACGATACGTTTACCGTTTGTAATTTGTAAGTTTTCTTGCTTCTTAGATTTTGTCATTAAACGCTAAATCTGAAATGTGTTGCATTGGACAGTGGTTGGTCACAATTAATTCCGAAATATGACACTATTATAATTTATGTAACGATTAATTCTTTTTGGAGTTGGCCTACATTATTTACAGTTGTAAAATATTTTTAGAAACTCTACTATAAAAATAGGTTATCAATTTAAAGGTACATAGAAAGGTATAGTAGCCTAAATACAAAAAAAGTTACTCAACATATTTTTTAGGCCTACCTTACATTTCAATTTCGCAATAACTTATTAGCGTTGTAAAATGACTAAATATTACTAAACAGCTGATGGCTACAGTAGTTGAAATGCGTAATAATTACACTGGGGAAATACGGGTTTGACCAGACATTCGTTCTTAACTTTTACTGGAATTATATATCAATAACAAAAAGCCATCAACACCTTATGTAATCAATATACCGATCTAACCAAGACAAAAATAAATTATACATTGGTAGTAATAACCAGTGGAAGAAAGTGACTGCTCCTAAACACACAACTGCTGTACTTAATCGAAAAAAAGTTTCTAAAACTTTTTCAAAAAAGATTGGAAGTGTTATAAACATTTCTTGAAGGTTAATTAATTCTTTTGTGATTAGAAAACTCTATATTTCCAGAATAGCCATCATTGTTCATTTCATTGTAGTAGTATACTTTGTACGTTACATTTTTGTAGAAGAGAGAATTAATATTAGTTTATAACTAGACTAGACGGGGGGGGGGGGGATACTCGTCTTTCAAACTACTCCCCTCTCCGCTACAAAAAAGTGGATACACTTTAGAGCATCTTCCACTACCACCCAGGGATCTATAACCTGCTATAACCTTATACCAACACGAAACCTCCCCCCACCCCACGTGAACATCAGGGCCTGGAAGTTAAATCACGTGGAATCATTTTAGGCCAACCTCAGTCCCAATGTCCAGAATGATCGCAGGCCTAAACAGAATCATTCCGAATCCCCGTCATTGACAGTTACCAGAGAAATGCTCTACCTTTACACCGGCTTGGACTTAACGTATCGTTCCAGTTAAGGGAAGAAGACGTCCCTTATAACATTTTACTCCACAATTATTCTAACTGTACCCCATTATTAATACTGGAAATGTATTACCAAGTTAAAGGTAAGGAAGAGGGGCGGGAGACGGGAGTGCTATACTTATCTGTAGAGTAGTCGTTCAATGTGGCAAGGTGCATGGTTAGTTTATACTCAAACTCGTTATACTTGTTTTGTTCCATCTAGAGACATCTGTGTAGCACTTATTATATCTGTGTTCTGCTTTACGCTATTATATCCAAGCACATTGGTGTGGTTTAGGTTAGATTAAGTGTGTTATGTCGTTATACTTTGTAATTTACTATAGCGAACTTCACGTTCAACTTCACTATATCATTAAAGCTTGGTGCTGTATAGTTATAGCTTTATAGTAAAGCAAAGCATTCGGTGTTTGATAGCGTTATGCCAAATGCCTCTCTCTGCCCCCTTGTTACAACGCGAGACAAAACACAACTTAAACAATTAATTGTAATCTATTAGCTGACGAGTATATCTCTTCACTGATAACACTCCCTGCTGAATGATCACCGCCTTGTATTTAGACATGCTTTTAATTTCAGTAAATATGAAACAGCTGGAGAAAGAGACTTTGGGTTGTTAGACTTCAATTTTTATAATCAATTGAATCGATTATTTCAGAAACCCCTTAACTGTCAATTTTGACAAAAATGACTTTTCTGCAGAATATTATTGTACAAAGAAAAATACATCGTTTAGTTCAGAAATGCCTCATCTATGGACCACCTAAGCTTGTTACAATGGGTCTTGAAATATTCGTTTATTGCAGAAACACCTTAACTAGAACAGTTATGGGCTTTTTGTAATAAACTTGTTTTAATTTTGTTTTGTGGTGACATATATCGTTTGGAAGCAATGACTATTATTTATTCCTGTCATAAATGTTTTGTTCTTGATTGTTGTGTACTTTTTGCAAGTTAGTTGTGTACCTAACTTAGAAAGTGTGTTTGTGTCACTGAAGTTTATTATTACTTTCTGTTGTAATATTATTTTACAAAGTAGTTTATGATAGTTAGTGTTGTGATTAAAATATGTGTGAAACTTTTGATAAAGAACCACCACAAAAGAGAAGAAGAGGTATTGTTCATAATGAGAGGTATAAACGTAACATTGTACGTAATGCAAGAGTTGAGGGTAAAGGGTATTTTTCACACAAAGTTAAGAACGTATCAGAAAAAATATTTCCTGAAAACATTACCGGTACTTGTAAATGTTCAAACAAATGTTACTCAAAAGTAACAAATGATTGTGTAAATGATATCTGCGACTATTTTTACAGCCTTGAAAGTAAAAATCAAAAAGATATTTATTTTCAAACCCTACACAACTTAAAAACAAACGGTGCTAAAATGTATGTTTATCATGAGGGAGTGACAAACAAATCACCTGACGAAGTGTGCTCCTTCCTTTTTAATTACAGTGTATCAAAACTGAGATTGTAGGCACTGTAAATCACTTAACTTTGTTTAGTGATGGACCTTATGGTCAGAAAAATAACCACACATTAATGAGATTTCTGTTGAATTTGTGTGACAACAGTCATTTTGAATCCATAACTTACAACTTCCCACTAAGAAGTCGCTCTTATTCCTCGTGTGACCGGGATTTTGGATGTATAAAGCGTACTATAAGAAAAGTAGGCAGAATCTAAACACCTCAGCAATATGGAGAGCTAATTTTAAATGCTACTAAAAGAGGGCGATTCTCAGTTCATGAAGTTAAGACGGAAGATATTTTAAAAACTGATGGCAAACTCACTATAAACAATCTACTTGTTCTGAAGCAACTACAGGAAGACAACAAAAGACAAGGAGCACTTTAAATAATCGACTTACAAGCAGTTCAAGTTTAGCTCCACAACCCCTGGGAAAGTAATAGTAAACGACTTCATTGATGGCTTGACTCCCTCAACATTTTCGATGTCAAATTTTGACAAAGCACCACAACTACCAATTCAAGTGGCCTACCTCTGGGAAAGGTAAGATAATAAAACTGCTGCCTAAGTCTCCTGTCTTATTTCCTTATTTTCAAAGTATTTTCATTTCAAAAGCAGTTCCACTTTTCAAAACAACATGCATATTTGTTTAAAATCATTAATATTTTGTTTTTAAAGTATTATTCCACAAAGTTTTGTAGGCCTACCTGTACTCCAGTTTCTTTTTAAAGTAATAAAACTAAATTTATTTAAAACATGATGTTTGTCCACAAAGTTTAGAAAATATTAAACAGTCTATACTACTATACGTACAAAGAACCCAGGAAGATTTTTGGACCCACTATACATAAGAAGACGTTACTAGATATAAGTAAACTTACTGAGTACACTACAGGCTATGAACAGTTTTAAGACTCAATTTTGCAGTGGCAAACAACAGATGCTGAAAATCCTCCAGATCCTACAGAATGTGACTAAATCTCAGTTTTGGTAGTTTTATTTTTGTAATGTTATGGCATTAGTTTGTTTTCCGTCTAAATATTTAGGTATCTGACATGTGTTTGTGGTTAATTTATTGTCCTTAAAACATGAAAATAGTAAAAAACAACAACAAAAATGGTGGGTTAATTAACTAGTTCTAGATATTGTTAAAAGTCTTTATTGCAGAAATCCCGTATATGTAGTGTTTACTGCAAAAACACCATAAGTGAACACTTTGAATTTTTTTTAAATTTGAATTGGTAACTTTGTACAGGTTAGAAAATACTGTTAAAATAGTTCAAACCTCATATAGATTCAAGGTAAAAAATAGCTTTTAAATATAAACATTATTTTAGTGCTAAGAAGTTTTTTTTAGTTTCCCAAAATTTTTAAAATTGTCAGTTAAGGGGTTTCTGAAATAATCGATTCAATTTATAAATACCTAAAATAAATAAAGTATAATTATGTAAATAGACGAATAAGAAACTATTATAATTAGTAATATTATAATTTCTTGAAATCCCACTAATACTTAATCAAGTGGTACTTGATATTAATATAATTATTTAGTACTATAATACAAATTATTATTATGTATTAGTGAAAATCAAAAAGGCCAACACATAAAAAGAGGAGGAAATTATGCAAATAAAAAAAGTATAAAGATGTATGAAAGTAAAGAACCTTGGTGTGTGTATGTGTGTGTCTGGAATTAGAAAGAATCAATGATTACATATTATAAAACCTAGAAAGGACATGTACACTAACAAGCATTACAGCAGCTGAAGTCAACTCCGCCATCTTGGTCTGGTATAGAAGCGTCAAATGCAGCATTTCTAAGGGGAAAATTTTAATGTTCTCTTTTCAAATACACTGTTGTTTGACCGACTTACGATGAAGTTAAAATTTCGAAATTTCGCATGCAGACAAAACATTAGTGTTGGACAGTAATGGTGCAATTTAAAGTTGTAAAATAATTTTATTACTAATTTATGTTACAAGTTAAAGTTAAAATTTGTATATGGTTTTTAAACCGTGACATGAAAAAGTTGGTCTGTGAGAATTGTTTTTATTTTTCAGGAATAGAAGTTTTGTAAGCGACAAAGTTGTAAATAAGGACTTGAATTTAGCTTATTTTGTCATAAAAAATGTTTACGAAGTGTACTCTGGTTAGAAAGGCAGGTTGAAGACAAGAGTAAATTAAGCACGGCCGCACCACTCGTCGCGTCAGGACGGCTTAGTACAGAATGGTGATGATATTATCGTCAAGCGCTGAAATTTTAGGGTAGGCCTAGAAAGTACGGATACCTATTATCCGTATTAGAAAGTAATTTTAAGTCTAGGCCTAACCTAAAATTTCAGCTCTTGACGATAATATCTGTACTACGCAGCGAACACAGAAAAATAATAGAAGAGACAAATGCACTAACAAGCACTTACCGTAGTTGTCGCCACCTCCGCCATCTTGCGATAGGCAAACCCGCTTATTGACGGTAAAAACACGGTTACATTTTTCGTGAGCACTTTTCAATCACACTTTGTTTTACAATACTTAGCGTAAAGATAAAAATTTGAAACTTAACACAGTTAAAACTATTTTAGTTGTGGATGCTAATAGTGTAATTGAAAGTATTAATTTTAATTTCAATGCAGTCGTAATACCTAAATTAAGTTGACAGTTTACAGTGTTTTATAAATCGTGACATGAAAAATAATAGCTAATAATAATAATAATATTTATTAGTTACTCTCTTACTTTAATACAATTATGAAGTCACAGTGATCTGTTTAATAATTTAAATATGTTTGTGAGAAAGTATGTGCCAGTTTCTGGTACCTTTTATTTACTTTCTCACTATACTATAGTATAGAGAAAGTATAGTGATCGCAAAAAATTGATGTTGAGATTTTTGTGGAAATATACGTTTTTTGGGACCTCTGAGTCCAAAAAAGTGTTTTTTACAAAATGTCTGTCTGTATCATAAGCGTAACTAGGACGACCTATGGAGGGGGTTGCAACAACTGGGAGGGGGGGGGAGAGCATGGAAATTTTTTAAAAATTAAGATGCAAAATAACACGTTTTAGGCTACGCAAAAGTACTTTAAAATGATATAGGTATGTATACTTATCCACTTCTAATAATTGTGATTCAGGCCCATTTTAGAATAATTTAGAATAGCAACCATGACTCATCCCCCGCCAAATCTTTCCCCGTGCGCTGCCTCTATAGGCCTGGAACACACACGGAGTTTTTTTGTCGGCTGCGGATTGTCAAAAAATTTAAAGTGTGCACGTGGTAAAATTTCCGAAGCCGCGCCGTCTAAAATTCTTATTGGGATTCATTAAACTGAAGTGTCTAGTTCATCAATCACGTAGTGTGTTATGTAATATATTATTTCTTTTAATGTTTTATTGACATGAACAGAGAGCAACTCTCGCTTTATTGTTATTCCGTCACTGATTAAAAAGGAAGCAACAAAATATACATATTTTGTTCATCCAATCAATAAATAAAAGAAGAAAAGATTTTGGAGCATTCTACACTGTTTCCTGATTTGAGGAACTAGAAGAAAAATTTTTCAATTATTTAAGACATACCGACATTATTTAAGTCGGTTTCTACATGCGGCTGAAGGATAGTATTCTACGAAAAAAATACTAAAATAAGGAAAATTGACGTACATTTGGTCACGTTCGCCACTGTTTTGGCAGAGACGGTGGAAAATCCGTCGATTGTAGTGGCAGCATGCTGCTGCACAGCTACCGTCAGCGGTAAATAAACCGATCGTTTATTTTTCCGACCAATACGTATGCTCTAATATTCTCCTTCGTGCCACTGTTGATATGACGGCAACGGCAAATAATCCGTGGCGGATAAAACTCCGTGTGCTGCCTCTAGAACACTATACTTTGATACACTACACTGCAATTGCAACTACATCAAAAAAAGTGCCAGTGCCCAATTTGACCAAAGATAATGTTAGCAATATTATATTGATAATTTATTGTAGCTTGACATTTCCATAGGTGTTGAAAACAAGTTACTCTTAAGAGCGTATTTTTATTGTAAACAAAGTGCGATATATTTTTACAATGGGGGGGGGGGGGTTATGAACCCCCTGGTTACGCCTATGGTATGTATGTACACAAAGCTAGAGAGAAAACTATTCGATCGATTTCGAACAAATTTGCACCAAACATGTCAATTAAGACTGTACAGATGCACGAAAAAAGGTTTTGAACCATTTTGAAGAACAACCCTCTTTTTGGCCAAAATACCCCAAAAAATTAGTTATTATTTTTTATAAAAAAACGGTTCTAACGATTTTTATAAAGTTTAGGCTTAATGTACCCTACCATATACAACAAACCACATCTTTCTAAAAATTCTCGTTTAGGTAATAATAATATAATGTAATAACTGCTTTTTGGGGGTTTTGGCAATTAAGGGGGTTGTTTTTCAAAAAATTTCAAACCTTTTTTTCGTGCTTAATTGACATGTTTGGTGCAAATTTGTTCGAAATCGATGGAATAGTTTTCTCTCTAGCTAATAATAATAATATTTATTAGTTACTCTCCTACTTTAATGTGTCGCTTGTCCTACTTTAATACAATTATGCAGTCACCATGAATCTGTTTAATAATTTAAATATGTTTGTGAGAAAGTATGTGCCAGTTTCTGGTACCATTTATTTTACTTTCTCACTATACTGTAGTATAGAGAAAGTATAGTGATCGCAAAAAAATCGATGTTGGGATTTTTGTTTAAATATCAGTTTTTGGGACCCCTTGAGTCCAAAATAGTATATTTCGCACCTAGGGCCGAAAATGAGGTTTTGCAGGCTTGAGATCGTGTTTCAAGTTCGAGACGGAGTCGAGAACTTGAAACGATCGAGAGCTGCAAAACCCTTTCGGCCGTGGTGCGAACGCTATTTTTCACCACACTACACAATAAAATAAACACTATATAAAATTAAAAAAGAATATTTATTTAGCACACATGAAAATTAAACTTTGAGGTTATAAACTAGCTAGCTATGTAAAGTACAATTTTACCTCAGTTGCTAGGCAACGGTGAAAATAACAATTATGTGTGTGCCACTAGTCTGTCGGCAATACCTATTGAATCATTTGCCATATGGGCCTATTTCATAACGAAATTGTGTTGAGATATACGTTCATATTTTAATTGAATAAACGAACAGCTGACTTTACGGCCCTAGGGCAGAAAAGAACTACTTTGGGCCTCCAAATTAATGACGTCCCGAAAATAGCTGAAAACATCTTAGTGTGGGGAAAAAGTGTTTTTTACAAAATGTCTGTCTGTATATCTGTCTGTCTGTATGTCTGTATGCATACAAAGCTAGAGAGAAAACTAATTGACCAATTTCGTACAAATTTGCACCAAACATGTCAAGTAGGCTTGTATAGATGCAAGAAAAAAGGTTTTGAAACATTTTGAAAAACAAATTTTGAGGGTATACATTAAAGTAGGAGAGGGGATACATTAAAGTAGGAGAGTAACTAATATATATTATTATTATTATTAGCTGGAGAGAAAACTATGCAATCGATTTTGAACAAATTTGCAATAAACTTGTCAATTAGGCCTGTTTAGATGCACGAATAAAGGTTTTAAAACATTTTGAAATACAACCT
Organism: Philaenus spumarius; assembly: GCA_018207615.1. Taxonomy (NCBI): domain Eukaryota; kingdom Metazoa; phylum Arthropoda; class Insecta; order Hemiptera; family Aphrophoridae; genus Philaenus; species Philaenus spumarius. Next base: position 727,238 of record JAGFPH010000033.1, read on the forward strand.
CCTTTCTGACCAAAAACCCCCAAAAATCAGTTATTATTTTTTTATACAAAAACGGATCTAACGATTTTGATAAAATTTGGCTTTTTTGTAGCCCTTAATGTATCCTACCATATGCAAATACCGCATCTTTCTATAAATTATCGTTTAGCTAATAATAATAACTGATTTTGGGGTTTTTTTGGCCAAAAAGGGGGTTGTTTTTCAAAAATGTTCAAAAGTTTTTTTCGTGCATCTTAACAGGCCTAACTGACATGTTTATTGCAAATTTGTTCAAAATAGATCGCATAGTTTTCTCTTAAGCTAATAATAATAATTAAAAGACAAACACAATTTTTTGTAATTTCTACGAGATTTAATGAATCTTGCCGACCAAGGTTTCGCCCGTGACGGCATTGACGAGGCAGCTTTACAGACTAAAGAATATTAGAAAAACAAACGTGTTTGAACATAAAACAGTTACTCACAACAAAGAAAAAGGAAAGAGAGTGGAAGGGAGGGGGGCGTGGGGTACGTATGGTCATAATGTTGACAATGGGTTTAGTAGAGGCGAGTTGGACAAAAATTCTACCTGATCATTTATTACCTGATAATAATAATAACATTTATTAGTTACTCTCCTACTTTAATGAATCCCCTCTCCTACTTTAATGTATCCCCTCTCCTACTTTAATACAATTATGAAGTCACAGTGAATCTGTTTAATAATTTAAATATGTTTGTGAGAAAGTATGTGCCAGTTTCTGGTACCGTTTATTTCCTTACTCGTATTTCATATTTGTCATTGCCATAGCAACCAATTAATAACACTTTTTTCGTTATGCATTACATTTTCTATTTGTTAACTCCCACCGCAAACCGCGATAAAGAACTTTGTTACAAAAAAGGAAATGACTATAGTAGCAGGGTTGCCATACATCCGTTTTTGTAAGGTCAGTTTGTTTTTTGGATCTGTATCCGTGGAACAAATTCTACAAAAATGAATGTATTGCCAGAATATCAGTATTAGACCTATCGGCTAGAACATCCTTCATTTCCTGTGAAAAGATAGGTTCTGTAATTTTAATAAGTTTTCTAAACCAATCTTTTATAAATATGTTTTAAATAAATCTATTGAGATACGACAACGGGAGTTACAGAATTGGAAAGATAAATCGCCAAAAGCGCTCGGTACTAGGGTGAGTCATGCTCGGCGCCGCCATCTTGGTCTGGAATCTCGCTAACGGGTCGGCTAACCGAGCGTATCCCATAGCCTGTCTAGGTTTTATACTATGTACTCATTGGAAAGAATGTCTAGACAGGAATCAGTTAACAATGACGTCATTTATTTTAAAGAAGTAGAACTGCACAACCTTTGCGAGCAAGGGATGTGCTACCGATGTTCCTCAGCTGAGCTGATGGTAGTTTTGAGAAAACAAAGCCAGAAGCAATTAATATAGGCACTGTATTAATTTTATTGTGTATAAAAATAAGGAGGCTGCAATTTTGAAGCGAACTAAAACCTAACTTTTATGATTCTATTACAATCAATTTAAAGCAATCATTGCAACCAATACCGCAAGATAACTATATTATCTTAGTGATAGTTCAAAATATAGTTTTATGTGTATATACCTAAGTTGTTTTTAGCAGTCATGAATGAAGGAAACAAAAAGGATTGTAAAAATGCATTCATAATGCCAATCATTTAACATATAATATTATAGCCTCTGCCTATATTAGTTCTATAAACTTTTATTAAAAAACAACCAACATCCTGACATTATAAGACGTTTGTTTGTCTTAACCAGAACTGTTTGACTATCCAAGCAAAAATTTAAGTTATGTCTGTTTGTTTAACGATATGCAGTAGCTAAAACTGTAACCTATTTTTAAGATTTGGTATTTATATATATTATTATATTTGATAGAATAAAACTTATACAAATATATATATGCCAAACCAAAAGAAACATTAAGACAAAAACCAATGAAAATTTTTCTAATTTAAAATACAATAGGCCAGATAAATCTGCTATGGCTTAGCATTGTTTAGATGATAACCATAATTTTAAAATAAAAAACTCTGTAGTTAATGTTATTGTAGTAATAATAAACCGAGGCATTAAATTTGTTAACGCATTAATAATGTTAAGCCTCGCCCCTTCGAGTTTTGTATAAATACGGGACATGAAACACTGTTAGGTTAGTTATTGTTTGACTATTGTAATAGCTCGTGCATCACTTTGTCGTTGAAACGCGTTTCAGTTAAGTTGTGTGAGATTTTGTGTTCAAGTTTTATTCTACGAGTTTTATTCTAGTATCAAGTATATCTTCTCACAAGTCAAGCTCAGTATAGATTTATATTATTACAATACATCAAAAGAAAGATTATATTTTCTTTTAATAATATTTTAATATAATATCAAAATATTATATTTTAATCACTTCTTATTTTGTATTAATAAATCAAAAGATATTACTTTTACGAAATAATCATATGTTTCAAAATATAGATATGATTTTAAAAAATTGTTGGCTAATTCGTTAAATTTTTTTATTTATAGTCTATATATTGTTATAGGAAGCCTAAATCAAATAAAAACATTATCCTTTAATTGCTTAATTTCACTTGAAATAATAAAATGTTAAATAGTACCTGTTTCAGAAATTATCACATACCGGGTGTCCCGGAAGTCCGAGTAGCTTACGGCAAAATATTTTGCAAACAAGCGATGTTATTCTTCAGAACATAATACAATTATATTAATGCAAATAAAATGTATTGAAATTTGTGTTCGAAAATGTTGTCCGCCATCTTGGAATCCGCCATCTTGAATGTAACTTTTTTATCAAATACGAAGGGTTAGTATTTTTAAATTTTTTATTTCAAATCAATTTATCAAATCAATGTAGTTAAGATATTAGATTAGTGTTTTTTGTGCCATTTTCACTGCTTTCCCAAGTTTAGACGGGCTCTAACTTAAAAACGAAAAGTGATATTTAAAAACGGGTTCCACCATTATTTTCCTCCCGAAATTTTACATTAAAATTATGTATCACAAGACCCCCTTCGTTAGAAAAATACATTAAAGATGGTGGACAACCTTTTCAAACACAAATTTTAATATATTTATTTGCATTCATATAATATTATTATGTTCTGAAGAATAACATCGCTTGTTTGCAAAATATTTTGCCGTACTCGGACTTACAGAACACCCGGTATTTTATATCTAGATAATATAATTAAAAAAAACCGTAAGCACCACTGCCGCATATTACAATAGCCGAATTTTCTTATCAGGAAATAACTAGTATGAAATACTGAGAGTTTCCTATGAATTTTGTTCGTTTTTCCAGGTACTTGTTCCGGACACTGTACCTGAAATACCTTAGCACAGGATTGTAGTAAATTTAATTACCTTTCGATTGATGCAGCTCAAAAATTGCACTCAATCTTATATGAGTGGGAGAAATTGCACAAAAACCTGACATGGGTAGTAGAAAAATAATTTATCGGGAGTTTCCTATTAATTTTCTTCCTTGTTCCAGGGACTGTACCTCAATGCCTTTGCAGGATTATAGTAAATTTAATTAGCTTTTGAATGATATAGCTCAAAAATGGCACTAGGGCTTATGAGTGGGAGAAATTGCGTAAAAACCTTACATTTATAATGAAAAAATCATTTATCGGGAGCTTCATATCAATTTTGTTCCTTGTTCCAGGAACTGTACCTGAAATACCTTTGCACAGGATTGTAGTAAATTGAATTACCTTTCGAATGATACAACCCAAAAATTTGTAATCCGGCTTATGAGTGGGAGAAACAATGCAATTTCCTCGCTCTAACTCTGCCATTTTGGTTTGAATCAAATAGGCCGCCATTTTGTATCAAATCGAAAAATTAAAAAATCGGTGTCTGGTAAATCCTACAAGGACCCTTCCACTAAAAGTTCAGCTTTTTTGAAGCATATTTACTACCATTTTATCAAGGTGGGACACCCCCATATACTTATATACGGTACCCTTAAAGCCCTACCCAAAAACTATTAATCGGTTTAACTCCGCCATTTTGAATCGGATCGAAAAACAAACAAAAAAATGTATCTGAAGAATGCTACTAGGACTCTTTCACCAAAAATCAGCAATATTGAAGCATATTTACTATAAAACTTATCAATCCGGGAATAAAATCTTATATATATATATATAAATTAATGAATTTTGGGTATCGTCTCCAAATGGTCTGAAACGGATAGAAACGAATTTTACCCTCCGACGACGAACTGTTTTCAAGTTGGGTCGAGTGTAAGCTTTTATTTTCTTTAAAAATTCGGCTAATAATATTTACATTTAGCCTAACGTTTCACCAGCAAACAATAAATTGATGATTTTATATGCAGGCTTCAAGATAGGAATAGAAATAAATGGTTGTTCGCAAAATAATTTAAAACCCTGGCCTTTTAGAAGAATGAACAAGCATTCTTATGAAACGAACTATGGCCACGCAGTATTTTACGGTTTATTTACAGTAAAATCAATTTAAAGGTACAAGTAGAGAAATTTTAAAAAGGAGATATGAAGTGTAATGAAATAAGCTTATTTTGATTAAATTGAGACCCAACTTCCAAAAAATACCTATGAATTTATAACACCTATAAAAATAGGCTAACATTGAAATGCATAGAATACTCTGAATTAAAGTAAAAGGATTGTATTATACTAATTTTTCAAGCTCTATCATAATATGTTCAATGAAAAATGAATTTGTATAGCATTACGACATGACCTTATGAATCTAATAGTAGTAAATTCCCTTTTACGAAATACATCGGAAAGTCTTTCATGAATAAGGATTGATCTGGGCTGCGATGCTGAGTACATTTAATAGCTTAATCGATACGAAGTCGAGTGCGTGCATGCGCATAGCGATTTCATGTCTTTGACCCAGATAATCTAGACGTACTTTTGAAAATGGTGTGCAGCAAACTTTATTTAAACAAAACGTTGATGGGATTAGAGTGTTTCATTTTTGGATTGTATATTTAGTTACTTGTGAAAATGGTACTTTTAATTTGAATTGTTTTTAAATACTAATCAAAATAAACAACTGAATTAACACATTTTTTTTAAAATAGCCGGCAAAATTTAACATCTGATTTAAGGAAGGAAACTGATTGTTAAAATAGTTCGCTGCATTGCCACAAGAGTAATCAACTGTGAAATTTGTCTACACCTGTGAAGTGTGAATCTGTGATATCTGAGTACTGTTCTACTGTTACTTGTTACTTGTGATGTTTTGAAAATGGCGGACGTTGACAAGTGGATTGAAATATCTAAGCAGTGCAAGTATTTACCAGAAAATGATCTTAAGGTACTAATATATTATTATTTCATTTCATATAGTAGGTCAAAGCTATTCATTTTTCATAATACGTTATCGAGCAGTTCTTTTTATTTAAGTCCTTCACATAATGTATGTTTGTAGAATCTTAACCTAAAATGATCATGGTAATGAGTTGTTTACATTTACCTTTTCCGTCAGATTATTTTTGAGTTTAAATTATTGCTTTGATTACACTCTTTTCTGTTTTATTTCAGCAACTTTGTGACATAGTCTGTGATTTGTTGTTGGAGGAATCAAATATTCAACCCGTATCAACACCTGTTACAGTATGTGGAGATATTCATGGCCAAGTTAGTAGACAATAATATAATATTTGCTGGTGAAGTTTAGAATACCACTATTTTTTCTAACGCGGCAGAGTTGCTACTTAAAAGAAAACCGGAACCCAAACTAACTTAGGCCTAAAAAGTTTGTAGCATTACTCGCTTTCCTAAAAAAGGTCTTCAGATATTGCTAGCCTATTTAAAAAACTAGTGGTATTCTAAAGCCGTGTTTCTACCAAACGGACAGTTTTAAAAACAGTTCTGTTTTCAAAAAACAAAACAAGAACTTGTTTTCATTTGATCCACCGACTGTGGATAGTTATATTCTTCTTTTTGACTGTGTAGTTATAGTTTGACTATTGTAGCTCGTGCATCACTGAAGATGGCGATTTTGTCGTTGAAACGCGTTTGAGTTAATAAACGTATTAGTTGTGAGATTTTATGTTCTAAGTTTATTTTATCAAGACTCAAGATGGGAAAATGTTTTGTTTACTAAAACACTATTTTAAAATAAAAATGGGTATTTGTTTACTTTAACTTGTCAATCAAAACTACTATAAATACACAAACCAGAACTTTTTTCTTAATAAATATAGTATTTATACACTTCACTGATGCCGGGAAACAAATATTTAACTATCTTCAACACGTACAACATTAAAAACTTTAAAATCAAAAGTTCGTTATGGAAATTTACATTGTAAAGTGCCGACATGTTTTTCTCACCGTTCTCCCAGCGTTGCCGGATTGTTCTTGTTCTTTTTTGTGTAGAAACGAACAGTTTAGGCAACTCAACTAAGTAAACATTACTGTGACTAAATAGTATAGGTTAGTACCTTCAGGTTTTTTTTTAATTCTAATTATATAATGTGATAATAATGACGAAATATTATAATCATTCTGATATTGGCAACATAATGTTCGACTAAATAGTATAGGTTAGTACCTTCAGGTTTTAAAAAAATTCTAATTATATAATGTGATAATAATGACGAAATATTACAACCGATGCAGATAGTAGCCATTTTGTTAACTGAAAATGGTTTGGTTTATTCCCAATTCGCAAATTCATGTCGGGAATGGAATAGTAGTAGGGGGAATTTAATATCGTTTCAGTCCGTTATACACTCGGCTAATAATTACAGAACCAATGAGACTCTGACCAGCGGTCAGCTGTTTAGTAGTACACAGGTTTCAAATAGAGATTTAAACACACCTTATTCAATACAATAACCTATTGTTCCATTTGGCAATGTTGATGAAATTCCATTTTAAATATGCAGTTATACTGTAGTTTCTATTGTTCGATGTTACTGTTTTTGTAATTTACGTTTTGTTACATTATTTTAAAATTTTCTTGCTTTGTGGATACTTTTGGGGTTAATATAGTTTAGTTTATTGAATTCTTACGTGTTTGGTGTATGTGAAGTGATTTATTTTGTTATAATTACGTGAAATATTGCGGAAAAGTCGAAACTTAACCTACATAACTTCAACTTTTATTTCTTTCATAACTCCTACAAATATTATTTCCTGGGAAAATTTTTGTTGTTTTTATAATCTGTTAGATGTGTTCTTTCATAGTATATCAAATTCCCTTAGAAATCGATTGACAAGTTAAAGTAAATTTTTACCTAAAAATGTTTTTAGAACTGTACGAACAGTTTTTACAAAACTTTTTTTACGACCCTCAGCTAATATGTTTGCAGACAATGACCTTGTTTTACATTGTACTATTAAATGTTGGGCGTAAATTTACTATTCAACCTTTGGCTGATATTTTTGCAGACAACGACGTTGTTTTACATTCTACTGTTAAATGTTCAATACAGGTAAACATACTGTGACTAAAAACTATATGTTAGAACTTTAGGCTTTTTTTTAATTATTCTTGCATTTCTGTTGCCGTAGGTCAGCCGAGGGTCGAATAGTAAATTTGCGCCTAAAATGTTGAATGCAGGTAAACATTCTATGACTCCCCAAAGCAAAATGTGTTATATATTTCTGCAACGGTTGATGGTAAGACAAAAAACTTTCTGCAAGTAAACAGGCGTTTTAGTAATAAATCATAGAGGTTTTATAGGTGAATAAGAAAGCAATTCTCACATGATCAATTCTTTGTGTACCCTATAAAAATACTTTATAAAATTATAGATATGCCTTAAAACTTCTTTAATCCTTAATTTTACTTTACATTTTCTTATATTCTGAATCATGGCAAGGAGTCATTCAAATCTTCTTGGATTCTCCTTACATCTTTCTACGTTACTGCTTGGGACATTAATTTATTTCTTGAGACTGGTTTGAAGTTGTTGTAGTACTGAGTACCATATTTCTGACATTGGACCAGTTTCAAAAATTGTCTGTTTCCTTTCTAACCAACACGAGATCCAAAGTAATTATGTAAGCCAACATATCATTGGTAGTGCCAATCTTTTCATATGAAAAATCGCTGGCAGCAGGGCTTTTAATCATTACATTGGTAAAATAACAGACCCCCAGCTTTCATAAATAGCTTCTTCTGACTCTGGAAGGAGAGTACCTACTTATAAAAAAATAGGAGTTATAGAACAATTAATTGTTATGCCCATAATCTGTCTTCGTGTTCGTTGATGAAGTACATCGCTGATTAGGCATATATCGATCACAATTTTACCACTTTTTTCTATCTTCTTTTATTTTGCCTCGGACCCATCGTTAAATAAAAATTTGTTATTATCTTCGCTGCTGGTAGATTTGTACATAACTGCATCACTCTTTATGCTGTTTTAAATAATGAGTTTTTAAAGATTTTGTAAAATGATTTTTCTTAGCAACTGGGCAAACAACAAGCTCGCCATAGGCAGCTATGTTCTCAATGTTTTCAATTCACGCTTTACGCATCAATAGCAATCCTCATCTTGATAAGCTAATCGACTAATTAAACTAGTAGTTTATTCGACTAGTCTAGTCGATTAACAACCGTATGCATAATGATAGTCAGAATGTCATTTGAAATGAACCGACTAGAGAAACAGATCGACTAGTGTACAAATGCTAAGTATTTACGGCTAGAACAGAGATGATAAAATAGTAATAGTTGTACTAGTCGTGAAGATCAATTTAAAATTTTCATTTATGATATTGATGGGTCCATACCAAATTTTTCGATTCTCGATACCGATACTTATCAACAAAAAACAACTAGGCCTAATTATTTGTAATAAATACAATCTCAGCGTATGTCCGCAAAAAAATCGATGCCCGAATACAATTTGTGCCAACTTTCTGAACTACTATTGTTGAAATATTATTTAAAATACAATGACGAATGTCCGCAAAAAAAATACGAGATCCGAATATTATTAGCGCTAATTTTATAAAACGCTGGCATGAAAACGTAATTTAATATACAACAGCGTATGACTATGAAAAAAACTACTCTCGAGAGCGATAATTTGTCAGTGAAAATGTTATTTAGATAACACTTGTAAAATGTTGTAAAAGTGGAAATTAAATGTCGCTATTTGCAAGAATGAATAACAAGTAAACAAAGGCACTTCGTCAGGACTCCCACAAAAAACAAATAACGGGTAATGTAAATCCCAAAAATGCTCAAAATGTTTTCCTGATCTAAAACAAATAGAATTATTATAGTTTAGTTACCGATCTATAAAATTTGTAACTTTTCGTCAAGACACCCTAATTCTATAAATAGACACGATAAGAAACCAATCCATAAGTGGTTGATCTTGAACTTGCTTTACCTTCCTGTGTACAAATAACCAAGCCTATGCATGAATACAAATAAAACAAGAGCTTTTACTTAAACAAAACAATTGCCTAAACATTTTACAAGGTAAAATGTCTACATACATCAAATTAAGAAAGTTTTACATTTTTCCTACTGATATTTTTATTGTTAAATGCTGAATTGGGTTTAAGTTTAAATATAGAGAATGTGACTGCAAATACCGGAGATTACATTCAAAATACGGAGAACTGGCAAGTCCGACAATGGTAATATAAACTGAGTTTCGAGTTCGGCTATCTATTTTTGATACTGATACCAAAGATAAAGTATCGGTGGTATGGAGAATCGGTAACAAGAAACGACCCTTCCCTAGTTTTTGACCTGCAAAAACCGTTTATTCTATACAATATCTTTCTGCAGCCCTCACTTTTTTCTGCGACATTGTCACACCGTCGCTCGTTGTTCTGCTTTGGGGCTATGACTAAAAGACTATAAGTTAAAATTTCATGCTATTTTTTTTAATGCTTGCATTTCTGTTGGCGTAGGGTCCTATTGTAAATTCCAGCCGTGTTTCTTGTTTTGTCTGTTGGAAACCAGGCATTATAAAGGTTCACTTAATTATTAAGTACCTAGGCATTTTAACAGTGTTATTATTTTAACAAAAATCATTTTTGATTAGCCTAGTCACTACCTTCTATAATAAGTTTTTAAAATCAGTATGAAGTTATAAATATAATAGAAAATATACTACAATTTGATAAAACGAATACAATGTAGAAGAAAACACAAACTAAAAATACACAAGATCTCAAGATATATACATGTAAAAAATAATTTGTAAATTAATAAATATAGGCTACTAATTTTGAAATTTTTTTAATTTGTAATATTTTTTGGCATAAGTAATGCTTGCTTTTTCTGTTGTATAAAACAACTTAATTGATGTTACTAATGTTTATATGTTTACAAAGTGGAAACATACTGTGACTAGAGACTGTAAGTTAGAACTTCAGGCTTTCTTTTTATTTTCATCGATTAAAAATAAATCGATGTAGTCAATACATTAGGGGCTTTGGTATACATGTAGGATTGATTCAATGTAGCAAATCATGTACATTGATGTATATCGAATATCCGTAGTTTGTATTTGATGTAAAGTACAGTGAACATTAAGTATCTATGTAGGCGTAAGTTTACTATTCGGTCCTAGACTGATATTTTTGCAACCAACGACGTTGTTTTACATTCTACTGATAAATGTTGAATGCAGGTAAACATACTGTGACTAAATACTATAGGTTAGAACCTTTAGGATATTTTTTTTACTATTGCATTTCTGTTGCCATAGGTAAAGGTTAGCCTAGGATCGATAGTCAACTTGCGCCTCTATGTATTATAGAATTTTATATATTAAAAATTGTGTTTGTTCTTGTTTTATTACATTTGTATTTTATTTAGTGATATTAAGTTGTAGGATTAGCGGATTCCTACAATCATGTTTATTTTCATTCGCATGCATAGTCCGATGTCATTGAAAAGATACGTCTTATATTTCCTGAGTTAAATAAGTTATGAATTAAGTTTAAGTGTAAAGTGTTTTATTTTCGGTTAATTAATTACTTTAAATTTTGTTAATATTTTCCGTTTTTATTTATTTAAGATGTTTAGAAATAGAATTGAACATTACAATTACGTGTTATTAGAGCATTTTCTTGCAAATACGTTGGCACCTCTGCCGCAATATAGCGTAGGGTTGTAATGTAAATATTTTGCATACATTCAATTCAAAGTTGTTACATTAACCCTCTTGAGTGGTCTAAACGCCCTGCCGTAGTGAATTGTGTAGTCTGTGACAACTCAACTTGACTTAAATATTTCACCCACTAAAAATCATCCAATCGCAAAAATTCAAAAACAGTTGGAGAGGAAATGATCTAAACTTTAATTTTTGCATTTACAAGTTTTTTCTAAAACATATATTTACATACGTAATCATCGTTGCAGTTTTTGAGTTTTCTAAAAGCCAATGTCGCGCGAATTTTAATGCGCCGAAACTACCTTTAATTCCCGTTTCTATGTCTCTTCCTACAGCCCGCCCGGTTTTTTTTTCTGAGTTATATTTGTATACTGAAGGATTCATCACACTTTTACCTATCTGAAACTGCCATCGAATCAAAAATCGGACAAATAGTTCTAAAGTTGTGGGGCGTTTTATAGACCCTTGCAATTGGTCAGATTTCAACCAATAAAACCGCACATTTTGCGTTCAAGATATCTCTTATAATTCGAATTATTTCAATAGACTTTTTTATATCTATTTATAGACCAAAGTTCAATATTTCGTTTGGTGTAGAGCAAACTATATTTGACTGGTTAGATGTTATTCAAACAGCAGTTGAAAGTTCATATTTGTGCAGAATTCATACTACCGCTTGAGTTTGCAAAGCAAGGCTGTTTCCATTGTCTTCAACGGTCATATTTTGAATTTCCTTTGTCCGCACGAGGTTTCATTTGTTTCATCTCACTTTTGTAATTCAATTGATTCTAAGTAAAACACTTTTTTGATAAGGTAATATATAAGTATGCAGTTCAATTCTTTGATTTATTCTTTACACTTTGTTATAATAATATTTTGTTTTTGGGCAAAGCATATATTAGTAAATTACGTTACAACTAGGCCTAGTTTTGTTAGCAATTGTGTATTTGGAACATAAAATCTGGTGTTTTCAAAATAAGAAATTTGAAATACATAAATGTTTTTATACAGTTCTATGTAGAACTAAATTACGAAACTTTTTTACATTTACGAAAAAATTACAAAAAATGTTTACTACTTGTTATGTAGGCCTAAAGTTAAACTTTTTCCTTTCGTTACTGAACATTTTTTGCTTCTAGAGCTAATAACTTTTACAATTTTACATCAATAAATTTTTTAATTACATATATGGATTTCTTGAACCTTTCTCTACAAAAAAAAAAAAAAAAACAGGCAGTCGCGGGACTGCCGTCAGAAGTGAAAACATTTTAGCTTCATATATTTAGTAACTTTATTTTTGAGTTATTAAGAAGTATTTTTAATCAATGTATTAATGTTGTAATGGGATCTTAAATAATTGCGAAGATGCGACGGAGCCTTAAATAATTGTGGAGATAAGATAGAGCCTTAAATATTTGCGGAGATGCGATGGATCATTAAATAATTGCGGAGAAGCGACGGAGACAGCTATAAAAAAGTTTCACTTACTTACCTGAACTAAGTCTTTTACAACATCTATGCAATTTTTAATTATTTACATGAACGATGCCGGGTACGACAGCTGTAACAAGTTTTCCTTATTTACCTGACCAAAGACGAGTACAACAGCAATGAAAAATTTCGTGTGACAAAAATATAAACAGCTGTTTCTTATTTACATGACCGAAGCCAGGTACGACAGCTGTAATAAGTTTTCCTTATTTACCTGACCGAAGACGGGTACAACAGTTATACAAAAATTGGTATGATAAATATAAACATCTGTTCCTTATTTACATGACCGAAGCCGGGTACGACAGCTGTAATAAGTTTTCCTTATTTACCTGACTGAAGCCGGGCACGACAGCTATAAAAAAATTTACTTATTTACCTGAACTAAGCCTGGTACGACAGCTAAAAATAAATTTTGTTCCTTATTCACCTAACCGAATCCTGGTACGACAAGAAATCACAAGAATGTTTCATTCTCACACATTATTGATTTCCTATATAAACTTGAGAAATTTTCCTTACTTACCTGACCAAAGACAGCTATAAATAATATTTGTAGTGATTTGTGTATTAAATTATAAATAACGTAGATTATTAATTATTTGCATTGAAATATCACTTAAAACTTAAGTAGGCATAATCTTGTTTAAATTGTTTCAATACAATTAGTAGTTAAAAATAACCAATAAATATAATATTTAATACTAATATTAATATTAATATTTAATTATACTCTCGGTGGCGGTGTCGCGATTTCATACTTTTTTCCTCACCCGCAAATGTATATACCACAGTATATACATATACTCGCGGTGGCGGTGTCGCGATTTCATACTTTTTCCTCACCCGCAAATGCTTTCTTACGGGATGCACAACGTGCCTAAAGAAGTTTTCACTTCAAAAATGTACAGAACACTTTTGGATTGGTATACAATTACTATATTTGGCGAATTTTCGAAAATATGCTTGCACACGCACCGAAATGACTTGGCGTTGCAAAACATTAACATTGACAGTTGTAGGGTTAAACAATTATAATAAAAATACATAAATTAACAAAGGTATTGTAACAGTACTAAACATAATAATAATAAATATTTACCTAATAACAAAAACTTTACATTACTGAGTATAATCAAAATTCAAGTCATTTAAATCATCCCTAAGGAATTAATTTAAAGAGTAATATGGGTGTTCAACAAGCCATTTAAAAATCACCTGATCAAACTTTTTAAATGTTGCAAATTGGGGAGTCATAGCCAATATAAAATGTAAAAATGATACACAATTAAATCCATAGGTCCTAATTGATTTAATTAGTCGAAACTGAGGAGCATTTATTTTGTTTTTATTACTAGTAGGCCTATTATTATGAATAGTGGTCACTTCTAAGGGGAAATTTGATTTTGTATATCTTACGATCATCTGCATTTATGTATCCTACTTGAAATCTTAAAATTTTGCAATTTAGGGTCTTGCAGTGCTCTAAGGCAGGGGTCTCCAAACTACGGCCCGCGGGCCACATCCGGCCCGCGAACAAATTTTACCCGGCCCGCAAAAAGCTTACAAACTGAAAAAAAATGTTTTATTTGATAATATATTTCCTTTTAAGCAATTTTACTGTTAATTACTACAGAAAAAGACTTTAAGAACATCAAAAATCATGCTCGAGCTATGTTTTCTCTTTTTGGATCCACCTACAAGTGTGAGCAAACTTTTTTCAAAAATGAAGTTTGTGAAATCTAAATACTTACATCTTCTTTATCAGAAGAACATTTAAAATTAATCCTAATGCTCGAAACTACAAAGTTTGACAGTAAATTGACTGAAATTTTAAGTGGCAAACAAATGCAATTTTCTCACTAAACAACAATTATTGTTCTTTTTAAGCTTCAGACTTGTGTACTCATTTATTGTCAAGTTTTTCTCATCCTTATTGAAACTTAAAATACAATAAAATAAATTTGTATTACCGTAAATTGCAATGATTTGGTTTTGTATCATCCTGCGTTTTCATTAGGCCTACTTTTAAAGAACAAATTTGATTTGCGGCAAAGAATAATTATTTTAATTCAGTTTTCTGAACTATTCTAAATTTTACAAGTTTACCTAATTGATATAGTTATTGATATATTATCACATGTAACTTGATTGTAAAGGGGCGATTGCCATAAACAGAATAAAACAGAAGTTTGTGACATAAATACATAGCTAGACATCTAGACAGACTATCTAAAGTCTAAACTGAAATAATGTTGGATTGTTGGCCCGCCTTGCCTCCAAAAATTTACAATGTGGCCCTTGAGTAAAAAAGGTTGGAGACCCCTGCTCTAAGGAACCTACTAATAAAGACATCATTTACATTAGTTGAATTGGATGACCTCATAACAGTAAATCATATTGAATGTACAACTGAAAAAGACCACAGTATATATCACACATGTAATATGTGTCTAAGTAGGGATGCAAACAGCTGATATTATTTCTTAAATTGTATTTTGAAGAAGATTGTAATATTGACAACAATGAAGTTTAATAGCTATCCCTTTTCTTTAAAGTTAATTATTTGTAATCATCGGTAGAATAAATTTGGTTTAAAATAGCTACCATCACTGACAATGATGATGACTATTAAACACATTTTGTGAGAAACTGTTCATTTTATTATCTATACTCTATGTTATTTTGTAAACATTAATTTGTGTTTGCTTATTCCATTATGAACGTTTTTATTTCTAAGAATAGGCCTGCTAAGTAATTACAATATTAAGTTTAAATGTTTAACACTGGAGTAGTAGCGCAGATTACTATTGTAATCCAGGGGTAAGTTTTTTGCTGCAACTATAGGTTGGCAACACTTATGACCTTGACCGGCCATCTACCTTACCCTCACATACCCAAACAACGGTCAGTTGAGTAGCAACGCTTAAAACAGACGTGTAGATTTTTTGTGTATTTTTAATTTCGCTTGGAGTACAATAGTAATCCACGCGACCACTGGTGTGACTTTTTTTATTTATGAACTAAATTTGTGATTTTGTTTGTTTAGTACTTTTTACTTATCTATTTCCTTGATAACTATTCAACCGTTAGTATATTGATCGGTGAACAATGTCTGTGTTAGAACGCGAACAGATACGCCGATGGCTGGCAGAAACGGAGAGTTATAATGAAAGTGTGTTAGGAGTGTCTGATGAAGGACAATTTCATCGAAATGCGTGATACTGAAAGTGGTGAAAGCAGTGATAGTGGTACAGAAGAGAGTGATCAGGAAGATAGAAGACCAGTAGCTGAGCACGATAGGCTTCAACGAGAATTTTACATTGGAAAAGACAGAGCCTCGAGGTGGTACCTCGATCCGTTGGAACCTAGAACTTCGCGCAGGAGGCGACACAATATCATTCCCTTGTTGCTCAGACCTGGACCTCAAGGTGAAGGTAATAATGCAAATACTCATGTAAAATCAATTGAATGTTTTTTGGATACTAATATAATTCAGAAAATTGTTGTCAGCACTAATATTTATATAGATAAAGTAAAGAAAATTTTCCTGCGAGACAGGGATGCTAAAGCTACAGATGATATTGATATTAGAGCATTAATTGGTATTTTGTATTTATGTGGAGTCTTACGTGCTGGCAGACGAAACGTAATGAGTATGTGGGACATAAGTAACGGGACTGGAGTAGACGCCTGTTACGTAACAATGAGCGAACAGCGGTTTAGATTTCTGATGCCGTGTTTGCGCTTTGACGACTTAAATGACCGCCTTGCTAGAAAGGAATTAGATAAAATGGCACCGTTTAGAGAAGTTTTTGAAAAGTTTGTTCAAAACTGTAAAGAAATGTTTAAACCAACCGACTACCTTACTTTGGATGAGCAGTTAGTAGCTTTTAGGGGTAGGTGCCCCTTCAGGCAATATATGCTTAAGAAGCCTGCCAAATACGGCATAAAGGTTTTTGCTCTTACATCAGCAAATAATTACTATACAACTAATCTTGAAGTTTACTTAGGAGTTTAGCCTGATGGACCATACAAACTTAGCAACTCTTGCAAAGACGTAGTAAATCGTCTTGTAGAACCAGTATCGGGCACAAACCGAAACATAACGGCAGACAACTGGTTGTCATCAATTTCTGTTGCAAAGGAACTTTTTGATGATAAGTTTCTGACCTTTCTTGGAACACTGAAAAAGAACCTGAAGTTCCTCTTTGTTTTTTACCCGACAAACACAGAGAAGTAAATAGCACACTGTTTGGCTTCCAAGAAAATCTGTCTTTAGCTTCTTACGTTCAAAAGAAACAAAGCAGTCTTGATGATCTCGACCATGCACAATACCAAAGCAATAGATGAAAAATCAGATGCAGCTCGCAAACCAGTTGTGATTACATTGTACAACGACACTAAATTCGGAGTCGAAATCTTGGACAAAATGTGTGGGCAGTACAATGCGTCTAGAAATTCACGACGATGGCCACTAACTCTCTTCTTCCACATCATGAACGTGGCAGGGGTGAACGCACTTACTCTTTATAAAGCCAACAACAAAAATGAAATGGTCAACCTTGAAAATTCTTACAAACCCTGGCACTGGACCTAATCAAACCTGAAGTACATAGGCGCACCAGTATGCAGATGATACCGAAAGAGATCAGACGTCGTGGAAAACTAATGCTGAAAATCAAAGAAAATTCTGATAACCTACCACCAATTCAGGGAACTATTGGACGATGTCATCTTTGTGGCAGAGCAAGAAACAAATGTACCAGAAAACGATGTTTCCAGTGTACCAAATGGGTCTGCCCTGAACATCAGAAAAGTGTGTGCAACGAGTGTGTAGACTAAAAACTGTCACATTTTAGTTATGATTTAAGATTCCTTACAAGGAGAAACATTTATATATACAATTATTTTGTCTTAGTATTCTTATATTAAGTAACACTATTAAAATAATTTTGTTTTAATTTTATATTTTTTTAAAGATTTTTTAGCAACTTTTCAAGTAGACAACAAACATTTGCAAAAAAAACTTAAAAGTTGTATTTTTGTAATCTATAGATTTTGGTTTATTATAAAAATCATTTTTTAATCAAAATTGTGTCTTTTATACATCCTAAACCTAAACAAAATATAAGAAATAAAATTTAAATTTTCTGAAAATAAAATATTTTAATATGGATTACAATAGTAATACGCGCGACCATTCGTGTGACTTAATTTCACGCGACTACTCCAGTGTTAAAAATTCTTTTGTTTTTGGGGTTTGTACATATGTTAAACATTTTCATCATCATAAAAACTATGATATAATAATAGGCTACATGCTTACAACTTGTGACTAACTTTATCAGGTCAAATTGACCTACTCAAAGGTTAGTTAAACGTTAGATAGAACAATGTGAAACATTTTGAAATGTATTTTAATTTGATTTTCTTCTGAATTATAAACTATTTATTGGCTTGATTTATTGCCGGATGCAATTTGTTTAAATTATACATATAGAGATATAGCCTAAGTGGTTATTTATGCACTCTATTTAGTTAATATTTTGATGATGTAAATTTGTTTTTAAATCTAGTTGCTACTTTGGTAAAACTATATGCAAAGCTTAAATATTTATTGAACTTACCGTCCTATAGTTCAATTTTAAACATCCAACAACAGCCTTTTCTAAGTCTAACTGTGGACAGTGAACCAATCACATATGGACATTAAAATGTGCGAATGTGTAATTTATAATTGTGGATTCGGTTTATAAGTGTTTTAAAGTGTAATATGTGTTTTTATTTTTACTAATGATGAAGTCAATGGTCCTTAACTTGAGAATGGCTGAATAGCCGAAACGGCCATCGTTGGACGTTTAAAATTGGAGTATTGGATGATAAGTTCAACAAGATTACTTAATAAACAATAGTCGGTATGGCGAATACAAACAACAATAACTTCAATATTTATTTTGTAGTAATTGGTTTTCATATTAAATGATGATTTATTTAGTTAGGGAATGAATGACACTTTTTATATACATGAAAGCTCTAAATTCAGTTTCTAATTATGTTTTTCATAAATGAATTGTACTTAATTAACTCTTTGTGATCGTAATCGGTATTTAAAGTTTGTCCTCCAAGGTCGGGTGGCTAACACAGCCATTTTTGTGCCGAGTCTGATTAGTTTTATTGCCTTTGCTTGTAGCTCGGATGGCCCACTCTGCTGGCCAAGTTAAAATTTCACTAACAATCAGAAGGACAGCAGTACTGGGCAAAACAAACATAATATTGCGTTTAATATTTTATTTGAGTTATGTCTGGTGAGTGCTAAAACGTAGAGTGTAACTCTTCAACTAAACAGCTGTGCTTTCTACCTTTTAGCTGTCAAAATTTATACATCATACATGATTCAAACAGCTATCAATTCATTGCTTCATGTTGACTGACTTTTAGTGTAGTTCTGATCTCAGTTTTAAAATTTAGTTTATGTTTAATAATTATTGTTAATAATTATTATATTTTGAGATTCATTTATGAAAATGAGTTTTTTGCGATTGTAGATTTTTCTGTAACTAATTAGTAATTACTACAGTTTGAAATTTCAATTCCGTTAAACTATAATTAGTCTCTGTATCGTATTGAAATTGAGATATACAATTAGGCAGCTAGAATTTTGACTAACTGTAGGCTATTATAAGTAAAAAAAATTCAATGAGTTGATAGAAAGTTTATTTCTGTCAGTTGGTAGTTTATATTTGGTTATTTATTTTTTAAATTGTTTAATTAGATCTTAATATTATAGTAGGTACCATAAACTATGGGAGAGCAGCATGTCACAAGGCTAAACTTGAGTATCAAGCTTGCTATTGTTTGAATTTTAAGTTTATAAAAACTAAATGGAATATTTAAGAAATAATTAGACACTGGTAATTGTTTTGAAACTTTGTAATTTAATGAATATTAATTAAGTAGGCTTCATTTAATTTAACAAAATATTTGACAGTTATTAAAAGTATTAAGTTTTAAAAAATCCTTTAATACTTTGATAATTTTAAGTTCATTATATAGTTTGAATTTAAAAAAACATTGTTTATAAAATTCTATATATATGTATATACCAATGAGCTGCAGCTATAAGCTCAGTTCATGTTTAGGCCTAAAGTTTCAAATTACAAATCATACTATGACATAATTCAATAAATTTCAGGGTTGGGGCACTTGACTTGTGTTGGCATGAACAAATTATATGATTCACATAAGTATCAAGCAAAACGGCTGTTTTGCGGAACGCCAAGAAAAAAAACGGTCGTGCTGTATACATACGGAAAACATAGCTACCATGTAATTGTCCACTTAAAAATACCATTTAAAAAATTTAAAATGATAAATTTTAGTTTAAAATCAAATTATTTGTTGTAAAATTAGGTGATTTGATCTTTCATTCAACTTTCTAGTTTAAGCTAAACCCCCTTTTCGAGCCATTAAAAACAGTAGATAATCATCAAAAAATTATTCATAGTTTTTTTTCATATTTCCCGCTAATTCTGTCAGACCCAATAACTACTTCACCGTTTCGAGTAGAGAGCTCGGCGATGGCTTTAAATACATCTCCTTTCAATGTAGATGAATAATGTATAAGAAAAATAAAGGTAGCTGCAACGAAACTCAAAATATCGCCGAAATAGTTTTTCCTATGTAAGTTAGATTGGTACATTAGACTGAGTATATTAGCCATATTATGATTTTGTAAATGTTATATACGAAGATGTCCGAATGTTTCCGAAGCTAAACGAATAGGTATTTCTTCTTTAAATTTGGTAAACGTTAATATTATATTGATAATATTAAAAGGTTGTATGTATATTTTCATTTTATATTCTCAATGGCAATCATATAACATATTATTATAGCCTACATTAGGTTATATACAAAATACAATTAACATTCAGACATTACAAGAAGTTTTTTTTTTATTGTAAACATAACCTTAAAGTATAATCTAGGCTAGATTTTGTTTAGGTATTACAGATGATGGTTGACATCAGCTGTTATAATATTTTGTTACTCTCGGAAGTACTTATGCTCGTAATTAATTACAGGAGTTGATTTAGTTTTTAACTTTCTAACAGAGCATTATTTATCAAATTGTAACTGACACTTTTAGTTAAATTTGTATCTTATTTCATCCTGGAAAATATGACTTGTGTAATGGTAGGCTAAGTACCTACTTTTATGTTATAATTTCTTCAAATCCCACTAACAATACAATTAAATATTAATATAATTATTTAGTACTACATTATAGTACCAATTATTATTATTATTAATTAGTGAAAAAACGCAAAACATAAAGATTATGCAAATATATGGAAAAAAATATTAATAAAAATATGAAAGTACCTTCGTGTGTTTGTGTGTATATGTGTTTGGAATTAGAAAGAAGAATGCCTAAATAGGAATCAGTGAACAAAAACGTAATTCGTCTTAAAGAAGTAGAAGTGCACAATCATTGTAAGTAAATTATGTGATTACAATGTTGATTAGATGATGGTATTATTTTGAGGAAACAAAACAAGAGAGCCAGTAATATTTATATTTAGGTGTTAATATATATCAGAAGTAATTTCAAAAGAAAAATTATTTTCGGCCCAAAAATGCCGCCATAGGAGCCGTTCCGGTCCAATGAGACTTAAAACAAATTAACAAATTTATTTTCATAAAAAGTAACAATAAATAAAAACCTGTTTATAAACTTTACTTAAAATTTTATTTAAAAGTTTACCAACCTCATATGAAGTAAAACAATACCTTTGTTTAATAATTATTATATTTGTATTATTTAACAAAAAATTATGATATCTCCCCAAAATAACACTTTGCGGTAAAAAAAAGAACGCCAAGAAAGCTCTTAAAAAAAGAATGAAATCATAAATAGCTCGCCAATATTAAGTATATATATGTACGAGTAACTATGTAATGATAAACTAATAATATTCTTTGAAACAATATATATTAGGAGATTAAAATTTAAACAAAGAATTTTTCCGCTAGAATCAATCACATTTACTCATGAAATGAAAACATGAGTTTAAAAAATATACAAATTAAACTTTTAAAAGAAAATATAGTAACCTATTCAATGTGGTGCTTTCCTCATTTTCTCTTACTACATTAAAATTGATTTACTGCTTTCCTTTTCTCATTTTACCTCCAAGATTAATATACCTATTGGCGTGGAGTACCGTTCTGATTATGTTGTCAAGAAAATTTAAGTTTACAAGATACTATATATTTCAACAATTGGTTTTCCTCTATTCATTTAGTTGAAGAGTTGGAAAAGAAAAAGCCATATAATATGTTATTATATATATATTACGTGTATATTATTATTATTATTATATATATATATTTTATAAAAAAATAGTTTTTTATCTAAAATTGAGTTAATATGTGTATTTTATCAATAAGAAATTTTAAATTGTTAACGTAGGTATTTATTTTCCTAATTAATATCTTAGCACTTTATATTCTTCGATGCCCAATGTAAACTCCAGTTGACGTACCAAAATTTTTACTAAACATGGTGTTAAAATTATGGAAAAAATTACAGTTCATTTATAAGCTATATTAACCTAAAAAATATACACAAATATTTTTTCGGACATTTTTCCAAAATTTGGGAATGAAAGGGTTAAAATACATATATAAAAAGTAAACCATATTTGTATTTTCAGTGTGCTGCTAAGGGGTGAAAATGTAACAAAAACCCCTAAAACAATACAAAATAAATATAATACTTCCCATAAAGCTAGAGAGCTGGAAATTGGTACATTTATTTCTTACAAGACATTTATACAATTTAAACCATATTTCCTTTTATTCACGTGCTTCTTAGGGGTGAAAATGAGATAACAACCCTAAAAACAATACGAAATAATTATTATACTTCCCATAAAGCTAGAGAGCTGGCAATTTGTACATTTATTTCAAAATAAATTTCCTTTTTGTAGTGTTCTATCAGCTTTGATTATTGCAACGATTTCTAGCTTTTTCATTATTTTTTCACACAAATCGTCAATATCTAAAAAAAATGGTGTGTTCTAGAGCATTTTTGACGATTCTCGACCCCTCTTTAGGAAGCACTTTGTCAGTTATGGGCTATACAATGGTAAAGTGTATATGCCCCTGGGGGCTCCCCCCCCAGGTCGAATTTTGACTTTTACAAATTGGGTAAAATAAGTGAGATACGGATCGAAATATATGTTTTTTAATGAAAAAAACATTATATTCCGTCGGCTTCGATTATATTGCAATGATTTGAAGCTTTTTAATTGTTTTTCACAAAAATCGTCAATATCTCGAAAACGGTGTGTTCCAGAGTATTTTTGACAATTCTCGACCCGTCTTTAGGAACCACCATCTTTTTCAGTTATGGGCTATACAACGGTAAAGTGTATATGCCCCTGGGGGCTCTTCCACCCCAAGTCAAATTTTGACTTCTTAAAAATTGGGTAAAATATTTGAGAGACGGGTCAAAATATATGTTTTTGAATGCAAAAACGTTATATTCCGTCGGCTTCGATTATATTTCAATGATATGAAGCTTTTTTTTTCATTGTTTTTTCACAAAAATCATCAATATCTCGAAAACAGTGCGTTTTAGAGCAGTTTTGACGATTCTCAACCTCTCTTTAGGAAGCACCAGTTACGGGCGATACAATGGTAAAGTGTATATTGCCCCTGGCTCTCCCCCCCAAGTCAAATTTTGTTTTCTATAAATTGGATAAAATAAGTGAGTGACAAGTCAAAACATGTTTTTTAATGAAAAAACACGTTATTCCGTCGGCTTCGATTATATTGCAAAGATCTGGAGCTTTTTCATTATTTTTTCACAAAAGTCATCAATATCTCAAAAATTTTGTGTTCTAGAGCATTTTTGACGGTTCTCGACCACTCTTTAGGAAGCACCATCTTTGCCAGTTATGGGCTATACAACAGTAAAGTGTATATGCCCCTGGGGGCTCCCCTCCCTCCCAAGTCGAATTTTGGCTTCTACAAATTTGGTAAAATAAGTGAGAGACAGATCAAAATATATGTTTTTTAATGCAAAAAAACGTTATATTCCATCGGCTTCGATTATATTGCAATGATTTGAAGCTTTTTCATTGTTTTTTCACAAAAATCGTCAATATCTCGAAAACAGTGCGTTCTAGAGCAGTTTTGACGATTCTCGACCCCTCTTTAGGAAGCACCATCTTCGCCAGTTACGGGCTATACAATGGTAAAGTGTATATTGCCCCTGGTTCTCCCCCCCCAAGTCAAATTTTGTTTTCTATAAATTGGGTAAAATAAGTGAGTGACAAGTCAAAACATGTTTTTTAATGAAAAAACACGTTATTCCGTCAAAGGTTTTTTGACAATTCTCGACCACTCTTTACGTGACACGTAAATATACACATTTTTACCTCCATTTGTTACAATTGTCAACATTTACCATCAGACTGATTGTATTATACTTCTGCTTACACCATGAATTATTCCCGTGCGAAGAACGGGTAGGCTACAACAGCTACAATATGCTTATAATTTGATAGAGTTTGATATTTTGATAAAGAATATAGTATATAAATAAAAAAAATTTCACTAATAGGCCTACAGTTATATAAAATCATATCTAAATAATCTTTATAATTGTACACATTTACCAAGTTAAAAATCCCCTCAGCATAGTAATGTATGCCTACGTAAAGTTATTTCTTTTTAAATAGTATTTTTTAAATTATTAATTTCTGATGTTTATCTAATTATTCTGCCTGTGATTTTTCACAAGGAATTACTAATTAAATATTGTACTGTAAAAATTAAAAAAAAAAACTTTTTTAAGATTACATTACTGACACAGTCTTATATTTAACAGTCACAAGTGTAATTTTGATGTATGTTAAACAGTCAATTGTATTTAAAATATTTCAATGTAAAAATTTAAAAATAAAGGTTTTATCATAGAGTATGATTTATCCATGGGCAATCCTAAAATATTTTAATGTAAAGTTTATAATAATAAAGTTTTTATCACAGAATATGGTTTCGTCATGGGTAACCTTAAAATCCATCACTCATAACTGTCGCATGAGACTGTTTCCGTCTTATATAGTTTCCTATCAAATTTAAGCCTATGTGCTATGGACGAACATAGCTTTAAAATATTAGTGATTATTACGTAGAAAGGTTCAAAAATAAAAAATAAAAATTTCTACTCATTTAAACTATAAATATAAAAAATAAAAGGTCAGCTCATAGCATAGGAAATACGAAATTGGCGTAGCAGTGAACGTGCTAAGGATGAGGTAAACATCCACTAACATTTGAACATCCTCCATCACCTGAGCTATGTATTTTAAATGCACAAGTATTTACAGGCATTCTTAACCAGTTCAAATCTATATATATATATGTATGTATATAAACCAAATACCACTCACTGACTGACTGACTCACTCATCACGATTTCTCAAAACTATCGAACAGATTGCAATGAAATTTGGTATGTAGCTTCCTCTAGGGCCCTAGGTGTTCACTAAGAAAGATTTTCCAAAAATTATAAATTTTAGGGGGTTTTTGAGGGATCAAAGTTACTAAAAAAAAAAAAAAAAACACCAATCGGATTGGAATGAAATTTGGTATGTAGCTTCCTCTAGAGCCCTAGGTGCTCCATAAGAAAGTTTCTTTAAAAATTCAAAATTTTGGAGGGGGGGTCAACGTTACTAAAAAAACCACCAAACGGATAGGAATGAAATTTGGTATGTAGCTTCCTCTAGGGCCATAGGTGCTCGCTAAGGAAGGTGTTTCCAAAAAATTCTAAATTTTAGGGTGGTTTGGAGGGTCAAAGTTACTAAAAATTCCCATAAGAAATACATAGTGTACTATATTATTTATTGATATATATTTGTTGCTAATATACATTAAAGTTGCAAAGCCGGATCGTGGTGTAAATGTAATAAATAATGTGCCCTAAAAACAATAAACATTTATTACTATGCGGCGAAACTTTGGACCGTGTGCGAAGCCACGAGTACAACAGCTAGTCTACGTATATATTATATCTATTTATAAAATCTATAATGTAATCAGTCACTTTTTTAAATGGTATGTGGCTATTATATTACTGTTAATCTGGAAGGAAAGTCTAGTCAAAGTGGCATATAATTAAGAAGGATTGAGTCAATTAACTATCTAAAATATCTTGCAATTCAAATAAAAAGGTTAAAGTATTAAAAATAACATTACACAACTTTTCTTTCTTGACAAAGTTGTTTTCGTCATTATGTGTTAATTCGAAATGCAAAATTTAAAATTGGCTGATAACATCAATTGAAACGTTTGTCAGTGTAGATTCATAATATAACAATAAGAAATAATAATGTTGTTATTAATGACTGATATAAAACTCATATTTTGGTTTTTTTTCAAAAGAAACATTTTATAATTATTATCATACATTATTCTTTCATGCCTATAAATGTGATGTGTTAAAAAGATTGTTAAGTAATACACCTTTTTATTAAAATTTTTATTTTCAGTTCTATGACTTGGAAGAGTTGTTCAGAAATGGAGGACAAGTTCCTGATACGAATTATATATTTATGGGAGATTTTGTAGACCGTGGGTATTACAGTCTCGAAACATTTACAAGGTTACTCACATTAAAAGCTCGTTGGCCTGATAAAATAACACTTCTCAGAGGAAACCATGAGTCAAGACAAATTACTCAAGTTTATGGTTTTTATGGTGAGTTCTATGTTTGTCTGCAACTTTGTTGTTAGGTACTGTTTTGCTTTAGGCTGAAACTAACTAAACAGATTTTTATAAGTAGTCGCTTGCTGTAGAGATTTAACTTTCTCCACAATCTCTGGTTGTAAGTTATTCTGGTGTAAGTATAATATAGAACATTTGTTTGTAAAACCAAATCCAGGTGTTTTTAATTATTTTATCATGGGTAAGTTACTGTCAAAAAGTAACTAATCTTACAAAAAAAACTATCTAGTATTCAAGTTATTTCTTCCAGGTGGTTGTACCAGTATTGTTGCCTGTGTTTAAAATAAGGAACCCTTCATTAGCTTTTCTAGGAAGTCATTTGGACTTCTGATTATTATTTTGTACTGAATGACAGGCAATAAACCTTCTACATTTAGTATGTACATCAATAATTATTTTATTTATAGGTTAAATTTGTAATACGGTAGGGCATGGTTAACCGATCCTCAGCCAACAAAGTTTCGGTTTATCTTGACAAAACCATACTGTAATTAAAATATGTGAAATTTGCCATTATGCTCGCTAGTCACTCATAAGATAATGCAACATGTATCAGGTCCTAACTTACAAATTTTATATTCAGCGCAATAAATGACAACAATAGAACAAATCAATTCAAATGAATGGATTAAGGTGGACGACAATGTAAAAGGTGGATTAAGGTGGATGACATGATTATGGAGGCAGTAAACCAAGAAGCAAGCTAACCTAGGGAAGATGAAGATTACATTCTTGATAAAATATCTCACTCAGATGACCTTTAAGCGATTGAAAAGCCGCTAGGCTATGTAGAACAACAGCATCAAGCCACTCCAACTGATTTTCATTTTTACAACGATGATATTAAATAGCGGCTACCAAGAGGAAGAGCGTCTACAAACAGAATACTTTGAAAGACTTCTTTACCAAACTTTATTCAAATCTGTAAGTTTTTCTTTGTTTTTAAATTCATTTTATATAATTTTACTGGATAATATTGTTAAAACTACAGTATTTAAATAAATTAATCTCATAACAAATTTAATGAAGGCCTGTACTGGAACTTTAGTTAGTGAAATTTTACAAGTCAGTTCATAAAAACAAACAAACATATTTGTTAGGTGTTACAATAAATGTTTTCATAAAATTAAACTAATATAAAAACCGTAGATATGCCTTTGCAACTAATTTATTTGTAAAATATACATCAGGAAAAATCTTATCCTAACACGAGTGTTAGTGTGTTTTTCCTAAATACGAGAATGAGCAAACAAGCAAGGAAAAGTTCTCTTTGGGATTAAAAAAAAAATGTAATAAACTGTCTTAATTAATTAGCAAAAACTACCTTTGTACAGTTGGGTTTTGAAATTGTTTGTTGCCAAATATTTAAATAACTGGGTAAACAATTTTAACTCCAAAATGGAAATTACAGTTTTAGAATGAATACATTAAATTTACTAAATAAATATCATGGATTTTTTCTGATTAAGAAATTTATGCTATTCACAATTAATTGGATCATTAGATTTTCAAAATCATTTTATGTCAACGACGAAACAAATTTTTGTAAAGGCTGTTCTGGAGTTGCGGTTAACTATTTCGTCAGTTGAAAGTTTTAATTGGGCCAAATTAGATCGAGTTAATCCGGAACAATGGAAAGGAACAGTTCCACAGTTGGAACCATTGAAGTTGAAACCTGTTCCGGTAAAAGAACTGTGAAGACCACCTTTAATTGGGATGCTACATGACTGATGAACTTGTCTCCAACTTGATTCACAGTTAGAAAACAATAAAAACGTTTAGCTCAAAAGCTATATTTGAATTATTATAGCACTTGTTTTTTAAGTTCAAAGAGGGATTTTTTGTCAATTACAAATATATTTTAAGGTATTTAAAATATTTGTGTTGAAATAATTGTCAACTAAACCAGAAATATTTTATTTGGTAGATGTTTAGCCTATGAAGGATTAGAGGCATAGCAGACAAATTCAAGCATTTTTGGATCAACTTTGTTTAAAAAAAAGAAATTCCATGTGAGTCTATGATCAGTGTACATTGCTTCTTGGCTCTATTTCACATTTAGTTCTAGATTTGCTTTTTAAAGTTAATAAATTAACCGCAGGCGATGGACAACCACCCAGGTTTTTCGCGTTTTTTAAAAAAAAAAACCTTAATAGGAAAATTGGAACCATTACAAGGTCACTCGCTTGTTATGAATTTCTCCAGTTTTTATCTCTTATTAAAGTTTCTTACATCTAGGAAATTTGTGTAATTCTCAATGAGCATTCTATGTTTTTATGCAGTATTGTTGTGTAGTTTGAAAAGTGACACAGTTTAATTTCTCTTATTATTTTTGATCAAATTAAAATTTTGTTTTTAATCTTTTTCTAGAAATTTATACTATTTAAGTATCTATTTTTCTTCATTTTTCAGATGAGTGTCAGAATAAATATGGAAATGCTAATGCATGGAGGTATTGTTGCAGAGTATTTGACTTTCTTACAATAGCAGCAGTAAGTACACTCATAATATATTCATATCATACTTAGATGAGTTCCAAAATCACTGTTAGAACTACTGCCACTTTGTCTTTCTCATAGTACATGCGTGCCTGCATAATAACATTTCTAGTCACTATGGACAAAAGATTTATTTGTGAATGCCTTTCCATCAATAAATTAAGGCCAACTTTATTAGGATAAGTCAATATAATTAAATGTGATACAGGATTGTACATAATCAGTCTAAATCAGATAAAAATAATTGCAAAAAAGAATTTTCTGACAAAACTTATGTTAAAATTTAAACTTTGTTTCCTGTAAAATAATATAATTCATAATAGATCCCTTATTTACTTTCTTTGCTCATTAATGTAAGGACATTATTGGAAGGCCATTTCTAACTTTGTTATGTAGTCTACTTAGTCATATCATATACAGAAACAATTGTGGCTATATGAGTACAGTATTATAAAAGCTGGATAACTGTTTGCCTAATAACTCCCAAAATGTGATCGGAAGGTAGAGAAGGATTTGTTTGTCTTCTGGATATAGTAATCTTTTTCTGTTGCAATAAATAAAAAAAAACATTAAAAATTTTGTATTAATTAATGTATCATCATGAAAATTGTGATAAAATATCATGTTTCAGATTAGGGATAACCTATGGATAAAATTTAAGTCCCCTTAAAAAAGCATTTCTTTAGTAATTTTGTAAATATATTTTCTAAATCTTTGAATTTAATAAATTATTGTTTTGTTTTCTTTAAAGAGAAGTTATAAATCCATAATTTGTACATTCTCTACTGGACAAGATTGATTTACCTGACCCAAATTTAGTTTCTTTGTTATATGTAGGTTGATAGTATTTATTTACTCATCTTACCTTTTCTCAGACATAATTTGGTTTTTAATCATGTTAATTCTGATTTTTACCCCATCTTTGGGTTGTATTATAAGCTAATTATAATTAATAGACTCACAATTTGACTGAAGCATAAAATACTAGTTTTTGACTTAGGGACTGTGTACTTACATAAAATAGTAAAATTGCTATTGGAAGAGTCATTTTATGATTTCTAGAGCCAGATATGGAATTAAAACTCAAGGACGAGTCTATCTAGAAGAATATAATAAATGTAGGATAACCATTTTTAATCAGAGAAATACTCGGAGGATACTGTGAGTGCCAGGGATGGTCCGATGT
Source organism: Philaenus spumarius (assembly GCA_018207615.1). Lineage (NCBI taxonomy): Eukaryota > Metazoa > Arthropoda > Insecta > Hemiptera > Aphrophoridae > Philaenus > Philaenus spumarius. The sequence goes on from JAGFPH010000033.1 coordinate 757,355, forward strand.
TTTAGAAATGTCTACTTTTGAGCTGAGGAGTGTGGTAACGAAGAAGATATGAAGAGATAAGTTCATTGATTTGGATTTCGCCCAGAGAACATTTGAGGAGTTGCTCTCGTTTGATTTAAATATAGATTATTTTGAAAGCTCTGAATGTTCTGTGGGACATGAAAAATAACATTTAGTGTTGTTTGGGCAGTTTATTGACTCACATTTTCTACTAGTGCGCTGTTACAACACCCAACTGTGCACTTCTGCAGCAGTGACGGGTTATTTTAGCGCCGATGTTGTAGCATTCATTGGTTAGCCATCAAAAACTTTTCTCCTGCATCTACTTATACTCTTATGTAAACCTGTTAAGAAACATGTCTTAGTCAAATATCAATCTCCAAGCAGCTCCACAATTGTGATGAGTTTAAAGAGGAATAGGAGAACGTACCTCATGGTGACATCAATAACTCATCACATGGATATAAAAATGGCCGTAGACGGTTCTAATAGTTATGGAGATAGCACTTAATACTATGAAACTATATAAAGATGTTTATTTTGTACTGCTTTGTTTTGATTTAAATTTTATCGGAAATTATTGAAATTTTATTGTCCAAATAACGAAAGAAGTTTTTCTATTAATCCTTTTCTAAATCAATCACCATATACATTTTTAAGATTGCGTACTTCATTACAATAGTGTGCTTGAAAAGGAAAATATTTGGTGTTTCCAGTAGTAACTAATAACGGAGTTTTTAATAATTTTTCAATATTTTTTTAACAAAAATTTCCTTACATGTTACGATTTTGAGATATTTTGAACTAACTTGAGTTCTACAGACCTTAAAAAAAGTAAAAAAAACATTAGTTTTTTTTTTTTTAAATTAAGGTTCATTAAGCTGGATTAATGTAGTGTTTTATATGTACAGTTAATAGATGAACAAATTTTCTGCGTCCATGGAGGGTTGTCACCTGACATTAAAACACTAGACCAAATCCGAGTTATTGAGAGAAACCAAGAAATACCATATAAAGGTTTGTTATAGCTAAAGCATAAAGTAAAAAAATATTTCAAAGTATTTTATAATTTCAGGAACCATTTTTAGTCTCTTAGCATAATTAACTATTTATGATAATAATTTTATGCTTAATGCAGTCAATCTTGTTCTTTATTGTGTTTTATTTTATACTGAATGTTTTATTACCCATAGTTGCTATTCATCATTCATTAGTTTGAAGAGTATAGTTCTATTCGGTAAACTTAAAGTATGAACTAGTTATTTCTATTCTTGTTTAATTTTATGGGTAACTTTCTTAAATGGTTGTTATTTGTTAAGTATGCTAAGATTTTATTTTGTTAACCGGTTGTTGGTAAAATTTGTTTTGATTTGGTTTTTATCTTATGTTTAGGAGCATTGTATGATGTTAGCAATGATGACTAACCAGTTTTTCACCTGAAAACATATTAAAAAGTCTTCAGAAAATAATTTAGTGTTAATCTGTTTAGTAGTTTATAAAACATAATTATTTGTTAATAATAAGAAAATATTTTAAAATAAGTAAGAAATTTAAAATGTAATTACAAAATTACTTGACTTTATCATTAAAGTTCTGATACTAATTTGACAAAACAACATTGCTAGTGATGTACTACAATTTAAATATAGTTGACCCTATTTTTAACACGTTTTTATTAGTTCGGTTTCCGTCATGTCTGTCTGTCTGTCCGGGTAGAACTTTGCAATCGAGTTTAAACTAACTTCCCGATGAGCAAGAGGCTTGAAATTTTAAATATAGGTCAGAACTGAAAGACAATACAATATTCAATCGGAGTTCGGATTCCGTCAACCATCTGTCTGTCTGTCCGGATAGAACTTTGCAATCAAGTTTAAACTAAATTCCCGATGAGCTAGAGACTTGAAATTTTAAATATAGGTCAAAACTGGATGTAAATACAATATTCAATCGGAGTTCGGATTCCGTCATGTATGCCTGTTTGTCTGTCCGGATAGAACTTTGCCATCGAGTTTAAACTAACTTCCCGATGAGCTAGATACTTGAAATTTTAAATATAAGTCAGAACTGGATGACAATACAATATTCAATCGAAGTTTGGTTTCCGTCATGTCTGTCTGTCTGTCTGTCCGGGTATAACTTTGCGACTAAAAAGCAGAAAATAATTAATTAAATAAAAAAATCAATTTAAAAATATACAACGTTTTTATTTAAAACAAACTAAAAAGTAAAAATAATTTTCGCTGCCCATACACTTTTGAGGGCGAATTTTTAGTGGCTAAAGAAATATTTATAAGACTTGAAGATTAAAAAATGTGGAACGCAGCCAATATATACTAGAAGTAGATAATCCAGATACATTCACAACCAGCACTTTCAGTGAATTGGAAATGGGATTCATTGTAATGTAATTTATTTACTCCTCATTAACTATCATGGGTTGCCTGCGCCCCACATTTTTTAATCTTCAAGACTTATAAATATCTCTGTAGCCACTAAAATTTCGCCCTCAAAAGTTTAGATGGGCTAACGAAAATTATTTTATACTTTTTAGTTTATTTTAAAAACGTGGTATATTAAAAATTGTTTTTTTTTAATTAATTATTTTTTAAGCAACCTTGTAGCTTACTTGAAAGCTTAAGGTCCATGGATTGAGTCTGAGTGAAGTCCATGGATGTTTATGTAGTTTGGATACATAGGCAATGATAGGTGCTAATCACCTTAAAATCAGAAAAAACCTAATTTGTCTCTACTTCATCCCAGAAGTAAAAAAATATTTTCTTAACCCTTTTAAGAAAACAAAATTTTCAGGGGTGTAAAAAGTGTAAACTGATTTTGGGCAAGAGGTTTTAAAAACTGTTTACTGTAATATAGTTATATATTTTACAATAGTTTGTTAAAAACATCACAAAATGTTTATTTATACATATTTTTTTTGCATTTAATAAAAAATTGAAGATAAATAAATGGACTTTTTAATGAATGAACTTATAAGATGAAATAATTTATATTTTTATTTGAAAATGCCAAAATTTTGAAAAAATTTTAATTGTATATTCAAAATTTTAATTCAAATTTTCCTATTTTTAAAACAAACAAATAATTTCCTGTGGTTTAACTTGTATCATTTTTATTATGTTTTCTATTAATCCTGAAAATTTCATAAAGATAAGTACTGAAATAAAAAACATAAAGCAACAAATATAACCTAACTTTGTTTCTAAATTTTATTTGTTTCTTTACCAACTTTTTGAACAACATACACCCATACAGTTCACCTCCGAAGTAGAATCCAACAATAGCCTAACAATGTTTGATCTAACAATATCTAAAAATAATACTAAACACACATTCAGAATCTGTAGAAAACCGACTCAAACAGACCACAACATACAACAGTTTCGTATACAGGGCACTTGGTAAAAAGTGGTAATCTGTTGTTATTTACTATGTGAAAAAAACAAGAATTAATTCAAACTATGTACGAGATGACATTTTATGAAACCTGGGTATGTTTTGTGCAGATGTAGTGGACCAGTAAGATTTTAGTGTTGGTTTGTTTATGAAGCCGATATTCAAAATAACAATTATAAAACCTTACTTTGATTTAGTCTCTGTGATTTTTTTCCAAAGTTTAAATTTACTTGAATTGGAAATATTTTGTCCTTTTGATGAAATTGTATCGTCAGCATACCAGTTTGTTTCTTTTACAAATGATTTTAACAATAAATCAGTAAAATAAGTTTAAAATCATTGATAGGCTTTTAAACTGGGTTAGGGAAATTTTTTGGCCAAGGTGTTTCAGTGAAAGAAAAGTTTGGGAACTGTAGACGTATGTAGGCCTGTCAGTGTTTGATTACTAATCTCACTTTCACTGTCACTGTCAGTAATAGTTTACAATCTCAAATTATCCAGAAATGATGATGTTTGGGGTCTGTTTGGATCATAAGTTGGGTCTTCATCTGAATCGTCAAAAATATCTTCATCATTTTCACTACATAAATTGGTATCTAATTCAACATCAATTAACCTATCAATATCACTCGATCTAACAAAGTCATTGTTACTACTCATTCTTATGAAAAATGAAACACTTTTCGAAAGTAAACCTTAATTCTGGAAGTAAAATATAACTGAAAAATAAACACAATACAATGTTAAAACTCGAATAACAATATATTGTCATCTAAATACGCAGTTGTTTACAATTAAACCAAGAGTCTAAGCTTATAGAATTCTTAGGCCTAGACAGTTGATCGCCACACAACATTGGCGCAGAACATTAAAACAGTTTGTTTATCTATTTTAATATAATTTATAGCATAATATATTTATTATGTTTTAATAATAATTCTTATACTGTATTCATTATAAATTACATTATTAATCTTCAAAAATACAAATTTCATAACTTTTTTTATTTAATTACTGTGAAATAAAATTTTTCGCAACTGACAAAATATCATCAAATGGCCTTTTACGCAAAGAAATAATTTGCAAACCGTTTGCAAGTGTGATGTTGGCCCTTGTATTTCTTATATAAATAAAAAACAGAACACAGTTTCTCATAAAAAACGTTTAATAATTCAAACGCGTTTCGATGACCAGGTCATCATCATCAGTGATGGTTACAAACTTATAGTTATAAGTTTGTAACCATCACTGATGATGATGATGACCTGGTCATATAGTTATAAGTTTGTAACCATCACTGATGATGATGACCTGGTCATCGAAACGCGTTTGAATTATTAAACGTTTTTTATGAGAAACTGTGTTCTGTTTTTTTATTTATATAGTGTTATTTCTCATAAGTCCAGCTCAAGTTTAAATTTTACTTATATTTCTTGTTTTAAGAACTATCATACAAGTAAACAATAATTATGTTACAAAGTAATTATAAAAATAAATATACTTTTATAAATTAGTTCTTTATTTTTTGTTTACAATTAGGTAACACTTTTTATAAGTGTAATTTTTAAGTTTTTTTGTTTACTTAGTATTAAATTAGTAAGAAAAAATGTATATTCTTCATTTATATTGATATATGAATAATAAACGTTGATATTTTATGCCTACTTCTTTATTTTATATGTTTTCAGGGGAAAGCGCCTAGCTTTACCATATGGTAACACAACATACCTATGAATGAATGTAAAATGTGAATATTTGAAAGATTACTGTTTTAGGGTTCCTTTACACCAAAATGACAAATATTAATACAGATTTAAATAAATTGTGAAACAAATTATTCGAGTTCTTATGGGTTAATCCATTGAAACGATGAACTTTCTATTACCAAATTTTAAATTATAATTATTTCAAATGATGCGTAACCTGAAACTTGCTTATGCCAGCACGAGCAAACCGCTCTCTGAGATCGTCAATCAAATCAATAAAATTTGACATTATCTTGTTAATAAATTTGAAAAATATTCATGTATTATTTTGAAACCTTATTTAATTTTTAAACCCAATGCTGTGCCATTTTACATTGTGTCAAGTTTTAATTATTTTTTTAACCATAGATTATCATTATTTTACCATTATCATTTTAATAGATTCCAATATAAATAGTGCTCTATCGACTAAAGCTTGTTTCAAAGCATGGGGCGTGATGTTTTCAGAACTTCACAAGAGTACGCCCCATGCTTTTTGGGTATGTTTATTTTGTGAAAAGTAAAAAGATTGGAAGCTATCAAGTCTCATTACAATATCAGATTCGCTGAGGAAGAATTAATTTTATCTGTGGGTTATTATTTATTTTTAGTTTGAGCCTATTTATGTTTCATGAATAGGAAAGCATGTATAAAAAATTTTTTTTCCCTCTATTTTAGTTTTTACTTTTTAGTTATATTATAGTCATAAATTGGATTTTTCCGAAAATTTAACCCCCCCCCCTATCTAAGGGTTAATGTACGTATGCGAGAACATGCTAATTTTTTAGTTAATGTAGCCTACGTATGTGAGAACGTAGTCATAAAGCGATCTGCTATACGGAGCAGCCCGAGGCGATCTCTAAAGAGCCGATTGAACGGTAGTGAGTTGAAGAAAAGCATGTAATAAATTGAGGCATTTTCTAAAAATTAGTTTAATTAAGTAATGTTATGTTATAAAATTAACTCTACAACGTGGGGGTTATAGAAATATCAGTTCCACAAATATAATTATGTTATGTTATACCATTGGTGTTTAATTTACAATGTAATACTAATATTGCTTAGAATTTGTGCAAATTGTATTCAGGTATTGGTTTTTATTGTCCTTATTCTAATCCTTATTTAATAACAATTTAATGCCTGTTCACATAAAATTCATGTAGTAGATTCAAGTAGTAGCTTTTCTTTTGTAGACTTTTGTTGTTGTGACTTGTATTTTATTATAACTTATCAGGAATCAACAAAAATCAGATCGAGTATTGGTTAGTTTTGCCATTGTTGTTTTACTATGATAATAAATTAGCAATCTTTCGTTAAATTAAGTGCAAATTGGAATGACTTAGTTCCTTTACAAACTTTTGCAATTGCTGTTAGTTTCATCTGCCTTTATATTATAAAATGCTAGCAAGTACAAACGGCTTTGACTGCAATAAGAATAAAGTAATAAAATTAATATTTCATTAAATTGAGCCTTACCCTAAAATGCACTTTAAAAACCTCAGTTCCGAGTTCGATGACTACAAAAAACCTGGTAAAGTGTGATTTGTCCAAATTGATCAATGTTTTCCATTTTGACCTATATACATACTTAGCGTTTTTCACCTGATTTTCATTTTAAAATGAAATTTTTTATTAAATCCGCCTTTCAGTTGCATTTGAATCAACTTTTGTCTAAGTTATATTTGATACAAATTTAAGATCTATGTGTGCCATAAATTTCTAAGGGCAGAACATGCATACAGATGGACAAACACTTCCTTTTATTATTATCCTTTTTGTACTGTTAAAAATCAGGAGAAGAATATTTTGCCATTTTTTGTTAATAACAAAGTTACTTGTATTATTTACGATTGTTTTTTTACTTTAAGTTAATTTTTATTTTGTTAACTGTGTGGTTTTATGCAGGAGCATTCTGTGATTTGGTGTGGTCAGATCCAGAGGATGTTGAAGGCTGGTCAGTAAGTCCAAGAGGAGCGGGTTGGCTCTTTGGTGCCAAAGTCACTCATGAGTTTATGGAAATCAACAACCTTAAATTAATATGTCGCGCTCATCAGTTAGTAAATGAAGGTAAATATAATTTAAATACTTATTTTATAAGTATTTGTTATCTGACTCTAGAACAACTACAAAACTATTAATAAAACACACATACCATCACAACTATTTTATTACTATTTAATTTTAATAAAGATAACACATATTTATAGATAAGCAAGCCGATGGCCTATCCGGAGTTTTATAATAAGTTTCTAAAATTCTGTTCTTTTTCTTTTACCAATTATATATAACTTGATGGGGGTCAACATTTAAAATTTTACAACCGACTCCAAAATTTTACATTTTGGGGCCGCGTGACACCTATTAAGAAATTCTGTAAAGAAAAAGAACGTTGGAAATTAGAGGCCTCAACATAACTCCTATCAAAAATGGTGGTTATCCAACATTGTTACTTTTATAAATGTTAAACCACCGGTGTTTTAGTTAGGATGAACCTTTGGCATTGTGTTCTACTAATAAAGACCACAACTCAGCCTATGCTGTCACTTAACATTTTCTTCCGACTCCTTGTGGGCTGTTCCCCAATGAATATGTGATAAAATAGTTTTTGGGGATCAGTGCCAAGTTTTGTAGCTTCATATGTATTGGTTTGAAAAATATTAAGCCATACCTGGACGACTTTAAACTCATACTATATATACAAGCATTTTCTTGTAATTGTTAATAACTTCTTTCATCAGTGTACTGCTAGATATGTTTGATCGTAAAGGGAAGCCTTGAAAGATATAACCTATATAATTTTGCAAATTTGTATTTTGCTATTGATCTTTTATGTGCAATTATAAATATTAGGTCATGGTTGTTTTCTATGTTAGAGAAAAGGAGATTATTTTTATATTTGATTGGAGTGTACCTTTTAAGCTTATGAGTAGCAGCTTAATAAATCCAAAGATAGGCCAATTAACTAATTAATGGTAAATTTGATCAAACTATTATCACAATTCTAACGTGATGAAATGAATATATTATTCTTTCTTTAATAATTGTAAGTTCATTTTAGTTTTCATAAAATTTAGTTTAGTAAATATAAAAACTTAACTTCAAAATGTTAATGCAAGGAATAATCGATAGCATATATACATTGAACTTTCTTAGTGCGCCTCTAACGCCTATGAGCAATATTTGTACCAAATTTCACGTTCCTAATTGATATGGTTTTTGAGATATATAACAATATTTATGGTTTTAGGGGTGTGTCAACCCTTAAAGGCCAAATATTTTAAAATCCTTTCTTAGTGCTCCTCTACCGCCTATGAGTAATATTTGTACCAAACTTCACTTACCTACTTGATATGGGTTTTAATATATGTAACAAACAATATTTATGGTTTTAGGGGTGTTTCAACCCTTAATTGCCAAATATTTTAAAATCCTTTCTTAGTGTGCCTTTAACGCATATGAGCAATATTTGTTCCAAATTTCACGTACCTACTTGTATGGTTTTTGAGATATATAACAATATTTATGGATTTAGGGGTGTTTCAAACCTTAAAGGCCAAATATTTTAAAATCCTTTCTTAGTGTGCCTCCGAACGCATATGAGCAATATTTGTACATTAAATAATTGCGAAGAGTTGACGGAGCTTTAAAAAAAGTTGTGTCCGTGCGATGACGGTGTCACGAGTTCAATAATTTTTCTCATTGCAAAAAGTGCCCAATGCACCTAATGAAGTTTTCGCTGAAAAAAACTAAAATCATATAAAAAATAGAGTTTTAAAATAAAAAGATAACAAAAACTCAAAAGTTCCCAATAATGGAAAAAATAACATTTAATAATTTGTTTAAAATAATGAGATTTTCTTTCATTTAAAACCAACGAAACGAAAATCGGACACGCAGAACTCCAGAAATACTTATCAATAAAAAACCTAAAACTAAAAAAATCTAAAATTGACCACCTTATAAATATACCGATGAAATAAAAATGACATTTCTTAATTTTACTATAATAATGACAACATTTTCTTTCATTTAAAACAAACCGCACCATTGACCAGGTTGTTCTCCAGAAACCGGTATCAATAAGGTTTTAAACTAAATAAAAAAAAAACACTCTAAAAGTGCCCTTATAAATATACCGATGAAATAAATTGACATTTCATAATTATTTGATATTAATGAAAACATTTTCTGTCATTTAAAACAAACAGCACTAAAATCGGCCCAGTATATCTTAAGAAATAGCTATCAATAGGATTTTAACATAAAACACAAAAAATTTAAAAAGTGCCCTTTTAAATATGCCCATGAAATAAAATTGACATTCCATAATTTTTTGATATTCATGACAACATTTTCTGTCATTTAAAATATGCAGCACTAAAATCGGCCCAGTAGATATTCAGAAATACCTATCAATAGCATTTTTACATAAAACCCAAAATACTTTAAAAGTGCCCTTTTAAATATATATGCCCATGAAATAAAATTGGCATTTCATAATTTTTTGATAGTAATGACAACATTTTCTGTAATTCAAAACAAACAGCACTAAAATCGGCCCAGTAGATTTTCAGAAATAGCTATCAATAGGATTTTAACATAAAAACCAAAAACTCAAAAAGTGCCCTTTTGAATATGCCCATGAAATAAAATTGATATTTCATAATTTTATGATAATAATGTCAACATTTTCTGTCATTTAAAACAAATAGCACTAAAATCGGCCCAGTAGATATTCAGAAATAGCCGTCAATAGGATTTTAACATAAAACAAAAAAAATTTAAAAAGTGCCCTTTTAAATATGCCCATGAAATAAAATTGACATTTCATAATTTTTTGATATTAATGACAACATTTTCTGTCATTTAAAATAAACAGCACTAAAATCGGTCCGGTAGATATTCAGAAATAGCTATCAATAGGATTTTTACATAAAACCCAAAAAACCTAAAAAGTGCCCTTTTAAGTATGCCCATGAAATAAAATTGACATTTCATAAATTTTTGATATTAATGACAAAATTTTCTGTCATTTAAAATAAACAGCACTAAAATCGGTCCGGTAGATATTCAGAAATAGCTATCAATAGGATTTTAACATAAAACCCCCAAAACTTAAAAAGTGTCCTTTGAAATATGCCCATGAAATAAAATTGACATTTCATTATTTTTTGATAATAATGACAACATTTTCTGTCATTTAACCCTAGAAGTAGCATCGTTAAAGCTAAAATTGAAAAGCCTGTTTATAGCGTTTTGCAAGCATATTTTTAAAAATTCGCCAAATATAGTAAATGAACTCCAATCCAAAAGTGTTCAAGAGCTCTTTTGTAGAAGAAACTTCAAAGAATTCAAATATGCCACTAAAATTTAGTTTCTTTTGAAATGGTAAACGTTATTAGCTCAAGAAACAAAAAATTTTCAGTAACAAAAGGAAGAAATTCAACTTTAGGCCTACATAACAAGTAGTAAAAATTTTTTTGTATTTTTTTCGTAAGCGTAAAAAAGTTTTGTAATTTAGTTCTAAATAGAACTGTATAAAAACATTTATCAATTTCAAATTTCTTATTTTGAAAAACACAGTTTTTATGTTCCAAATACACGACGCTAACAAAACTAGGCCTAGATTGAAACTTAATTTACTAATATATGCTTTGCCCAAAAAAGAAATATTATTATAACAAAGTGTAGAGGATAAATCAAAGAAAAGAACGGTATACTTGTCTTTCTTTAGTTTACAAAAGTGTTTGAGTTATCTTTATTTGAAAAACAAAATGACATCAATCTGATGAAACGTCGCCGGTCGATATACTACGGGCAGTAAGGGTCATTTAAATACCGTGGGAACCCATGCGCCAGACGGTCTCACTAGAATGCCCTAATTATGTACTTTTCATTGCCGTCTAGACAAACAAAAAACTGGTTATTTCTAGTTCAATTCTCAACGTTAGAAAGGTCAATCTTTTCTCTACAAAATGGTGTAAAGCAATCTGTCAAAACATGTGATATAGTAGGCGTTATATCGGTTGACGAATGGGCTGTTTCATTGATTGAAAAACTGTCCAATCGCAAGGGTTTACAGAAATCGTTTGAATAAATCCTGTAAAATAGTGACATCTGATTGGAAGGCACCATTGGAAAGATAAAATCTTGACGAATCCAATGGTAGCTTCTTGATATAAATACTTCTGTAGGTGGGCTTGAACATTGAAGAAGTGGAAAATAACAGTACAATTGTATGCAGATTCGCACGCGGAAATAGCTGTAGCCCGATATGCATATTTTAAAATGATAATTACATATGTAAATATACGTTTTACAAAAAAGTTATAAATACAAAAATTAAAGTTTAATTCATTTCCTTTCCAATGGTGCCAGTTTTATTACGATTGGATGATTTTAAGTGGATTAAATTATCGATTATGCAAATTCTCGCTAAGGTTCGAGCGGGTTGGATTTGCGCCGGAGAGACTGCAGTCTGCCACTTTCAGGGTTAAAACAAACTGCACTAAACTGGCCCGGTAGATCTTCAGAAATAGCTAGCAATACAAATTTCACATAAAAGCCATAAAACTCAAAAAGTGCCCTTTAAAAATGCCCATGAAATAAAATGGACATTTCATAATTTTTTGATAATAATGACAACTTTTTCTGTCATTTAATACAAACAGTACTAAAATCGGCCCAGTAGATCTTCAGAAATAGCTATCAATAGCATTTTTACATAAAACAACAAAAAACTTTAAAAGTGCCCTTTTAAATATGCCCATGAAATAAAATTGACATTGCATCATTTTTTGGTAATAATGACAATATTTTCTGTCATTCAAAACAAACTTCACTAAAATCGGCCCAGTAGATCTTAAGAAATAGCTATCAATAGGATTTTAACATAAATCCCAAAAAATTTAAAAAGTGCCCTTTTAAAAATTCAAAATCTTTTATTGTCATTAAGCACATTTTTTATGGCAATAGACAGTGTCAACATAGTTTAACAAAATCTCTACTAATAAAATTTCACAATTTTTCCAACACATCATTCTTTAAAAGTGACATCAATATAACAATAAAATAAAATAATTATAAGAAACAGTTAAAATCAAATATAAATATACAACCACAATCAACTACAAAAAGACATCCTATGTTAATAAACATTTAAAAACTTAATGCACTAGTATCACAAATAAAATACTCCTGGATGGAAGAAAAAGCTTTCAATTTGAGCCAACTACTGACTCTTAATTTAAAATTCCCTAATCCAGTTGTCCAAGCCTCCTCAGGAAATTTATTAAAAAGTTTTATTACCATACATAGAATACTGTTGTCAGTTTTTTAAGCCTTACATGCATTGCACCTATACAATATTTCCTTCTAGTATTGTAACTATGAATATTTTGCCTGAAAGTACAGTTATTTAAATTCGCCTTAACATCTAGTAAACAATAATATATATATATAAACGGGGTAGTGTCATTATTTTAAATTCTTTAAATATGGGTGTAGACAACTATCTCTTTCTGCCATATTCTTTATAGTTCTTAAGATTCTTTTTTGCCACACAAAAACTTTCTTAGAACCACTGCTGTTACCCCATAGTGTTATACCATACGTCAAATGTGAATGGCAAAATGCATAATACACATTAATTAGTATGTCCATACTGACACAAGCCTTCAATTTGCGCATCAAATAGGTAACTCTAGACAATTTGCTACATAGAGTTGTTACATGATACTCCCAATTTAACTGACAATCCAAATGCATACCTAACAATTTTACAGTTTTGGTGGTGCAATCTGTATTCAAACTGTTCAGTGAAAATACCAGTTTTTCAGTTTTACTTTCGTTTACAACAAGAGAGTTTGCTTTGAACCAATGTAAAGCTTTTCCTAATGCTTTGTCCTGCTCTAACTTTATGACCTCAACACTATTACCACTGTTTAAAAACGTGGTGTCATCCGCATAGAAAATAGTCTTTCAGGGCATATTAATGGAAAAGTCATTTACAGTCACAATAAAAAGGAAAGGACCTTTTCCTTTTTATCAGGATAGAACTGATCCCTGTGGTACCCCAATTTTTATAGTTTCAAAATTAGACTTATCCTGGCCTTGAACAACCATTGTTGTCTATTACTGAGATAAGATTGAAACAAATCTAGTTCAATGTCTCTAACTACATAAGAATACAGTTTTTCTAGAAGTAATTTATGGGGAATACTATCGAAAGCTTTAGATAAGTCGACTAGTGTAGCTGAAGTGTATTCTCTATTTTCAAAACTTAATAAAACATGTTCTACAACAGCTTTAGTTGTGTTTAGCCCAGGAAGGAAACCAAATTGTTCTCTACACAACGGTTTACTTTTAATGAAAAACCCATATAACTGGTCCCATATAACTGGTCCATACAATGCTCGAAAACCTTACTTAAAATTGGTACTAAGGATATTATTCTATAGCTTGAGGGACATAATTTATTCCCTTTTTTTTATAGATTGGTATAGTTTTTGTAATTTTTAAAGAATTTGGAAATGTACCCACCTTCAATGCCACATTAAAAAGAAAGGTCAGTGGTTCTACAATAACATTAACCCTGCAACTGTCCATGTTAATTTTTTTCAACAAAGTTCCGTTTTTTTGCGTTTTGCAAGCATTTTTTCAAAAATTCGCCAAAAATAGTAAATGAACCCCAATCCAAAAGTGTTCCATAGCTTCTTTTTAGATAAAGGTTCAAAGAATTCATATATGCCAGTAAAAAAATTATTCATGTAAAATTGTAAAAGTTATTAGCTCATGAAACAAAAAATGTTCAGTAACGGAAGGAAAAATTTCAACTTTAGGCCTACATACAAGGTAGCAAACATTTTTTGTAATATTTTTCAAGATATACAAAAGTTTTGTAATTTAGTTCTAAATAGAAGTGTATCAACAAAAATATCAATTTCAAAAATTTGTTTCACAAAATACCAGTTTTTATGTTCCGACTACCAAAAACGAAAATAAAATAGACCTATTTTGAAATCTAATAAGCCTAGATGTTTTTGACTACAAAATTAAATTTTATTACCTCAAATTGTAGAGAATAAACCATAGAATCGAAATGTAAACTTGAAAATGTGAAAT
>JAGFPH010000033.1:771643-792821 GCA_018207615.1 Philaenus spumarius
ACACTCAAGAAAGATTTTTGTAATATTTTTCAAGATGTACAAAAGTTGTGGATAATACTTGTAAAGAGTAATCAGTAAAAAAAATATCTCCCCCCCCCTCAAAAAAACACATTGCAATCACATTATCGCAAATATGTCAAATGGCTAAAATTCACTAAAGGCATCCTGTTCTAGGCTAGGTCTAAAAACATTCATGAAATGGTAAAACATGTGTAAATCACTTTATAAACTAAATATATGAAATAAAATGTTTCTACTTACATGTTCAGCATACAGCGACAAGCCTAAACGAAAGTGATTGCGTAACCGATGAAGGGAGGGGGCAGCCTAATATTGTTAATTTGGAGCTGCCATTGCACGCCTTCCACTTCCAATTCTCCTGTAGCTATGGTTCAATTTAGTGAAGCAATGCTCATGCACACCGGCATTGCACGGTTCACACCAGGTTCGAACTCTTGATTTTTTACCTTTTGCGTTACACACTGCACAAAGCTTACTGGCGGAAGGAAGCCTTGATAGTGTGTGTAACGAAACAGGTGCTGTAGGCCTAGGTGGTGGTGTATCCTCCAAAGCAAGAGAAGAACGCTCAGGAGTATTTTCGGTAAGAGATCGTACAATGCTTCTCATGAACACATACCGCTTGCCAGGCCTTGCAGTCTGTATTTTGTAAAGGACCCAAGCATTCAATAAGGCCATGTCTACAAAGTTGTATACGATCTTCCGCCAATACTTCTTACAGGGCCGAGAACATGTAAGGTGGCAAACCGATTTGTCCTTTACATCAACCCCCCCCATGTATTTGTTATACACATGGATCATGAGGGGTTTTGTATAAGGTGCACCATATGTTTTTTCTACTGTAATGTCTTTCGCATAACTTGCTGTGGACATAACTATCACCGGCTTCTTAGTTGGTTTTGACTTGTATTTCACGAGAAGTACTGGACCTTTCCTGAAATACGAAGTCAATTCTCCACTGGCCACATCAAGTTCTGCGTCGACAAGTTTCTTAGATAACCCCTTGCTAGTTTTGTTTACCGTTCCTGTCAAATAGGTGTTTCTCAATAACAAATATTTCGCAAGGGGAATCTTTGTGTAGTAGTTGTCGGTAAACAAATGATGGCCCTTATCCAAACAACCCGCATTTTCCAGTAGATGCATAACTACTTTGAATGTAAAGGGGTCAGCGCTTCCAGGCAAGTACGTTTTACCACTATACAATGAACTATATAGGGTGTAACCGGTCGACGAATCGCAAATTTCAAATTTTTTGATACCAAACCTAGCATGTCGCTTATTAGGCATGTATTGGATGAAAGAACAACGGTTTTTTAGGCCAATCATAGATTCATCAATACAGACCTGCTGTCCGGGAACGAAATGTGCAATGAATGAATCATTCATCATCTTTACAAAAGTCTTTACTTTGCTCCACGGGTCGGAAACACACTTTTCTAAAGATGACAAATGAAACATTGACATGATTAGCAAAAATCGATTTACGGACATGAATTTTGAATAGAAAGGAATTAATTGCTGGTCATCAGTTTCCCAATAACGAGTTATATTCGTGCGAGTGGTTAGCCCCATATTGATCAGCATTGCCCACCAGACCTTCATCTCTGCTACGGTTACATCAACCCACCTTTTGATTCTGGAAGAAGGTTTGATACTTCCATCATCGGCGCGGTGACCCAACACAACATGTGCAAACTTATTGGTCTCGGTGACCATAAGTTCCCACATAGCTGCTGTCATAAACAGATACAAAAAATCTATTGGCTTTTCACAATGTTCGGTATTTCTAGGCCCTGTATGATGCTCGGTAAATTCGTCCTGCACACTCGTCTCTTGCTCTGGGGGGTATACCCGCACCCATGGTTCAATTGGTGTTTCTGGGGTAGGCCTAGGGAGGGTATTGACTCTACGTTTCTTTTGTCTAGGCCTACGTACAGTTGGAGGTATGTGGGGCATGCTTGAAGAGCCAGGAAGTGAGTAGTCTAAATTTATAGGCCTAGATGTACTCACAAAAATATTGGCATGGTTGTCGTCAATTTCCGAGCTCTCCAACTCATCAATATTAGGCTCGTAGTCATCCGAAGAGCCTGCGGAAAAATCCTCATTAGATTCATCTTCTCCGGATGACATGTCATCCGCAGGAAGATCAATATCAAAAGGATTAATTCGATTGCTCCTCGGACTATATATGGAATGTTGTTGGGGAAGCCCCCAACCATCAGAATCACTTTCTAAATCCGACAGATCTGAGTCTGGATCAGCCAACAACTCCCTCAGATCTGACGAATTATCGATGTAATGATTGTCACTGTATGCCATAATAGATAAATAATATTATATATAGGTAGAATATTATATATAGGCCTAGGCTAAGTTTAGAGTGATCTGCAAAAAAATTAAAAAAGGCTATTAGAAACGATCACTTATTTACCACTTTTATAACAAATTTCACTAAAAAAAAACACATTTACAAACTATACACTTATTTCTTTACAACCGATACACAATATAAACACAATTTCATAACATTATATCACTTTTTTTGAACAATTTACAATAAATAACAAAACACTTACATCCAACCACAAAGAACAACTAACAAGCAATGTGACGCCTAGGCCAGTTATTCCGGTTTACAACGCCGGTTTTGGAGGCAGATATGACAAACCTAACAAAACAAAATAACTACAAACTGCATACCGTTGGAATCGTGAATCTATGGTGAAGATTTTGATATATAGTTCATTGGAAACATAGTTCGGATAATCGATTATTTCAACGATCTACTAAACCCTTGCTCACAGGTTGAAATCAGGGAAAATCGAACTCGGAACGCACTCCTTTAGAAAATCAATCATAGATATACTATATACTACACCAATCTACGATTCAAAACCAGTTTTAGAAAGATAAAATAACGACGAAATTAATGGTGCAGAGCAAGTCATAAAGAAATCTCTATTTACAGCTGTTTCAGACCTCCAAAGTTGTCGAATTTATGTCAACGTATTGTCAACTCAAGCATGAAAATACTTCCTATAGAATTTCAATAATATTACAACGATGGTTACGTATGTAAATATATGTTTTAGAAAGAAATTTTAAATACAAACATTAAAGTTTAATTCATTTCCTTTCCAACGGTGCCGGTGATTTTACGATTGGATGATTTTTAGTGGGTGAAATATTCAATACAAGTTGAGTTGTCACGCACGACGAAGATCAGTGTTTTATGCGTGGAAAACTGCACAATTGTGCAGTTTAACAGTTCCAGGGTTTGATCTCCTTAACTATTTTGTTGGATATACCATAAAAGTCTTCACTTTGTGAAGTACTTAATTCTGAAACACATTTTAAAACATCTTTTACACTAATACTCTTCCACTTAAAAATTATTTTTTCTGCCCCATTATAAATTGAAATTAAATTATCCAACAGCCTTATAGCAGGGCTGTAATCATCTGGCTTTTGGCTTTTATTTGGCTGCATTGTTGCATTAATAAAGTACTTATTAAATAAATTAGAATCAATAACTTTCTCGTGGATTTTAGAACCAACATTAGTTTCAGATTTTACAATTTTACATGGAGCTTTTCATTTATTTTGTGCCTTGCCAATATAGCTCTCATTAGCAATAATCTTTTCTCGCTTTATTTTGCCTCTGTACCACTTTTTAGCAGCAATGTACTTACTTTTATCTTTTATTTCATTTGCTGTACCCATACACCTTTTTGACTTGTCATACAACAAAACTACAAAGTCTCTAAACTGCTTTAATTAAAGAGTGAACCATTTTAACTTTGGTTTCTTAGAACAGTCAACTTTAAATTCCTTAATTCTGCAGTGTTCATTAAACGAAATTGTCAATACAGAAATAAAATAATCAAAACCATCATCAATGCTAAAAAATAGAATTAGTTTAGACCAGTCAATTTGAGCTAAATCATTCTTAAAATTGTCAATAGAGGTAGGAGTCATCATTCTTATCTTTTTATGTGTTTTATATCTACCATTGTTTTTTAAGTTTAACTTTTTAAAACTAGACAACACCCCAGCATGATCGGACAAGCTTGGTTGTACCACTTGACAATCCACATTTTCTTTACTAACATTATTAACTATATTTTCCAAACAAGTATCACCCCTGGTGCTCTCTTCGTTCAACCAATATAAATTATGAGAACATAATACATTTTTTAAAGAGTCAGTACTAAAAAATTTTCTATTAAAATTCACATTAAAGTCAGATGAAATTACCATTTTACAATGTTTATATTTTTTACCCAAAAAATGTGTAAGTTCATCAAACTGCAGTCAAAATTTGCTTAAATCAGAATCCGGAGTTCGGTAAACAGTTGCAACAATCAAATTAATGGGAGACAAAAATATAGCAGTGGCTTCAAAAACATAAGTCATACAAATTTTAGTGACATCAGTTATTCTGAATTTCACTCCCTGCCTTGTCAAAATACAACTACCACCCCTTATTAAAGGAGGTTCTCTGCAGTAAATGCTGGCCATAACATAGCCTTTAGGAACGTATAAGGAAGACTCTTGTGGACAGAGCCAGTGTTCATTAAGTGTAACAACATTATAACTAAAACTATCCAGCCATATGTCTAACAAATCAGTCTTATTTCTAATAGATTGAATGTTCAGATGAAACAGTGTAAAGTAACTTTCTACGGAATGTTGGTGGTTTTCAGAAGCCACCTCTCTAAAAAAAGTCTTCTTCTTCTTAATGGTCGATTGAACACTTTGGCCATTAGTTGCTTCTGTAGCTGCAACCGCCCTCTTCCCTTCAAGCCAATCAAACATAGTGGTTTGTCTCTGTCTCGATATTTTCTGGATCTGTTGATCCTTAACTGGACAGATTAACTCACAATATCTTTTACACAACACCCTTTTCCCAAGTATATTTAGGTGAATTCCTTGTCCAGTAAAATGTTTCTTCTGTAATCTGGTATTTACAAAATTTACACTTATATTTTTAGCCACTTTATCTGCATAGTTATTTATTGTTCGGTGGATTATAGAATTTGCAAGTTTCGCATCAGATTCAAAAACAGCACTGTAAGGTATCTCAGTAAAAATCAGATTAGTCATTTTCGACAAAGGCAGAACCTTGTGTAGAGCCTACGAATAGTATACTGAAAAGGCCGTTCCCTATACACATCATTTGCTCCATACATTATTATTATGAAATCATTTGTGTTAAAATCATTAGCAAGTACATTAACATTATCAATCACACTATCAAAAAGAGCACCGGGTTTCACAATAGCACACACATCATAATTTGCACTTAGACTGTCCTTCAGTACCCCAGAGCAACCTCTACCACGACTGTCTGATAGGATCAAAACTCTCTTTCTTTCCACAGCTGCGCCTGGATTAATGACCCTAGTGGCACTGGTATCATATTTTTTCTTGGTAGGGAAAATTTTCATATTTTCAACCTGGCCCTTATCATTCTTATTTTGGCCTTCATTTTCTACTAACGCTTGAAATTGATTATTGATTACAACTGGAGTCGAAATACCCTTGCCGTTCAATTCTGTTCTTCTTGTTTTGCTTCTCCTAGAGATTTGTTGCCAATCACCCTCCAAACTCTTTTACAATTCATGCGAATTCAAATTTACCTTACCTTCATTTTTTTTGCGATTCTATTTTATGTTTTAAATCTTGTATCATATTTTTTACATCTTCCATATCCAAACGAAACATCTCAGCAGTTATTTTCCCCCAACAATCATGTTCAATGTTTCTATCTCCATCAATTTGATCGCTTTGTTCCCTGTTGGATTGACTGTGATGTGATTCATCAGTCGTTTCACAATTTTTACAAACCCAATTTTTCCATTTGTATTTGTACACGAAAGTGAAATTTGATTATACAGTTTTCACAAATGATGCCTCCCACTACTTTTTTTTTACAAATGCAATTTTTTTGTGGCACATTTCTTTTTTCACATGCATCATTATTTTCTTTCAGAAACATTTCATTTTCTACCTCCAACTTTTTGATTTTGTCTCTGTATAGTTTAATTTTTTCATTTAAAATTTGAATTTTATTTTCATCTTGTTCTTCTTTCAATATCGCGTTTTCAACTTCTTGCTGTCTTCTGCTTTTTTCAAACTTTAGACCAAGATTTAATTTCTTCTAGGTACCCTAAATATCTGCACTCCTTTTCATCCACACATTTATATGATTCATTCAATAGATTTAGAACTTTAATTACAAAAGGAAAACTAACTACTAAAGCATCCTGATTAACACTGTCAGCAGACAAAATATTTTCAAATATATCATAAAACTCAGTTGCCAGTAAGTTCAATTCTTGAATCCAGTAAATTTGTGTCAAAATTTTGGGAAATAAAGTCAGTCTGTGATGCCATTGTGGAAAAACAAACAAATCAAATACACAATGTCAATAATAAGAAATAATTTCAAACAGTAATACCAATATTGGATGTCCCAATATGTAACAAAGTGATAAACAAATACAACTAGCTATGTTTATGCAAGATTGTCATAACGTCAGCCACAAAGTAAAAACAGGTTTTCCATCTGATTAGTCAATAATAAATGTTAAACAATCTAGACATAGGTCAAAATACATGACTCATCTGATAAGACTAAGTCAACAATGCAGAAACAGTCCATAAACCTGCATCAAATTCATTAAAACAGTGATTTTTGTGTGTAACAAGTTATTATTATTATTTTTCAATCCAAATGTCACATTCTTTACACTACACCATTCGTTTAGCCACAAACCCCAGTCAAATAGTCCACTTTTCCCTAGCAAATACTTAGATCTTCCAGGAACACTTTATTCACATCCATCCACTAAACTTTTCAACTACTTTTTTAAATATGCCCATGAAATAAAATTGACATTTCATAATTTTTTGATATTAATGACAACATTTTCTGTCATTTAAAATAAACAGTGCACTAAAATCGGGAACCCCCAAACTTAAAAAGTGTGTTTTTAAATATGCCCATGAAATAAAATTGACATTTCATCATTTTTTATAATAATGACAACATTTTCTGTCATTTAAAACAAACAACACTAAAATCGGCCCGGTAGATATTCAGAAATAGTTATCAATAGGATTTTACATAAAACCCAAAAAATTTAAAAAGTGTCCTTTTAAATATGCCCATGAAATAAAATTGATATTTCATAATTTTTTGATAACAATGACAACATTTTCTGTCATTTAAAACAAACAGCACTAAAATCGGCCCAGTAGATCTTCAGAAATAGCTATCAATACAATTTTAACATAAAAGCCAAAAAAACTCAAAAAGTGCCCTTTTAAATATGCCCATGATATAAAATTGACATTTCATAACTTTTTGATATTAATGACAACATTTTCCGTCATTTAAAATAAACAGCACTAAAATCGGTCCGGTAGATATTCAGAAATAGCTATCAATAGGATTTTTACATAAAACCCAAAAAACCTAAAAAGTGCCCTTTTAAGTATGCCCATGAAATAAAATTGACATTTCATAAATTTTTGATATTAATGACAAAATTTTCTGTCATTTAAAATAAACAGCACTAAAATCGGTCCGGTAGATATTCAGAAATAGCTATCAATAGGATTTTAACATAAAACCCCCAAAACTTAAAAAGTGTCCTTTGAAATATGCCCATGAAATAAAATTGACATTTCATTATTTTTTGATAATAATGACAACATTTTCAGTCATTTAACTGGCATCGTTAAAGCTAAAATTGAAAAGCCCGTTTATAGCGTTTTGCAAACATATTTTTAAAAATTCGCCAAAAATAGTAAATGGACCCCAATTCAAAAGTGTTCAAGAGCTCTTTTGTAGAAGAAACTTCAAAGAATTCAAATATGCCACTAAAATTTAGTTTCTTTTGAAATTGTAAAAGTTTTTAGCTCAAGAAACAAAAAATTTTCAGTAACAAAAGGAAAAAGTTCAACTTTAGGCCTACATAACAAGTAGTAAAATTTTTTTTGTATTTTTTTCGTAAGCGTAAAAAAGTTTCGTAATTTAGTTCTAAATAGAACTACATAAAAACATTTATCAATTTCAAATTTCGAAAAACATAGTTCTTATGTTCTAAATACACGACGCTAACAAAACGAGGCCTAGATTGAAACTTAATTTACTAATATATGCTTTGCCCAAAAAAAAAAAAAATAACAAAGTGTAGAGAATAAATCAAAGAAAAGAACGGTATACTTGTCTTTCCTTTGTTTACAAAAGTGTTTGAGTTATCTTTATTTGAATAACAAAATGACATCAATCTAATGAAACGTCGCCGGTCGATATACTACGGGCAGGAAGGGTCATTTAAATACCATGGGAACCCATGCGCCAGATGGTCTCTTTAGAATGCCCTAATTATGTACTTTTCATTGCCGTCTAGACAAACAAAAAACTGGTTATTTCTAGTTCAATTCTCAACGTTAGGAAGGTCAATCTTTTCTCTACAAAATGGTGTAAAGCAATCTGTCAAAACATGTGATATAGTAGGCGTTATATCGGTTGACGAATGGGCTGTGTCATTGATTGAAAAACTGTCCAATCGCAAGGGTTTACAGAAATCGTTTCAATAAATCCTGTAAAATAGTGACATCTGATTGGAAGGCACCATTAGAAAGATAAAATCTTGACGAATCCAATGGTAGCTTTAATCTTGATATAAATACTTCTGTAGGTGGGCTTGAACGTTGAAGAAGTGGGAAATAACAGTCAATTGTATGCAGATTCACTGCGGAAATAGATGTAGCCCTATATGCATATTTTAAAACGATAATTACGTATGTAAATATACGTTTTACAAAAAAGTTGTAAATACAAAAATTAAAGTTTAATTCATTTCCTTTCTAATGGTGCCAGTTTTATTACTATTGGATGATTTTAAGTGGATTAAATTATCGATTATGCAAATTCTCGCTAAGGTTTGAGCGGGTTGGATTTGCGCCCGAGAGACTGCACTCTGCCACTTTGAGGGTTAAAACAAACAGCACTAAACCGGCCCGGTAGATCTTCAGAAATAGCTGTCAATACAAATTTCACATAAAAGCCAAAAAACTCAAAAAGTGCCCTTTTAAATATGCCCATGAAATAAAATAGATGTTTCATAATGTTTTTATATTAATGACAACATTTTCTGTCATTTAAAATAAACAGCACTAAAATCGACCCAGTAGATATTCAGAAATAGCTATCAATAGGATTTTAACATAAAACCCCCAAAACCTATAAAGTGCCCTTTTAAATATGGCCATGAAATAAAATTGACATTTCATAATTTTTAGAAAATAATGACAACATTTTGTGTCATTTAAAACAAACAGCACTAAAATCGGCCTGGTAGATCTTCAGAAATAGCTATCAATAGGGTTACTAAATGTTTAAGGGTGTACTGAATTATTATAATATAAGTAAGATGGTAAATTTGATAACAATATTATCACAACTGTAACGTGATGAAATGAATATGTTATTCTTTCTTTAATAATTGTAAGTTCATTTTAGTTTTCATAAAACTTAGTTTATTAAATATAAAAACTTAACTTCAAAATGTTAATGCAAGGAACAAACTATAGCAAATAAATATACATTAAACTTTTAAATTCTGAAGCTAAATTAACAAATATATAGATTTTTCGAAAGTCTAATTTATATTCTTGGAGGTTAATTTGTAACTATTTTCAATGATTTAATTTCCTATCTAGATATTCTATGGACAATGCTGTATATTATAATAATTATTAAAGTGTAGAAAATATATAATTGTTTTAATTGAAACTTTTTCTTTTAATAGGATTCAAGTATTTGTTTGACGATAAAATAGTGACAGTATGGTCGGCTCCAAATTACTGTTATCGTTGTGGTAATATAGCTTCAATTTTAGAATTCAAAGACGTAAACACTAAAGAAGAAAAACTATTTCATGCTGTTCCAGACTCCGATCGAGTGATACCCGCTACTATTACTACACCGTATTTCCTGTGATTTCCAAAAATGTGATTTTGTTAGGTTATGTTTTTTGAAACAATTCGGAATTATTATAAAATATAGTATCTAATTAAATTAATTAAAATATAATAATTAAAAAATTTTAGTGCCTGTACACTGTTGAACCTGTGAAATCTCTTGCTATTTTAAATTATAAAAGAAGTGTAGTACAGAAGACTAGTAACAACAGAAATCTATTTAATTGTTGCTAATTTCGCATGTTGTTTATTTAATTATTGTTTAATACTAAGAACATAAGAATTTGCCTTCTACCAAAGTATTTAAAATTCCTTCTATGATTATTATTATTTGTTGTAAATTATTTACTATTTCAACTTTATACTATTATATTTTACATTTTAAGTACTGCATTATACTTACTTCAATTTATTCCTTATAAATGATTTATCATTCAAACTATTACTATGTTAGTTTTTCATTATATAATTTTATTTCTATATTTAAAACTTGTCACTTTTATTTTTCTTACTATCTAAACAAAACTACATTTACTTGTTTTACTGATGTCTTGTTTAATAATTTGAAATGCTGATAACTTACTATAAAAGTTAATTAAAATCTCTTTAACGTGCAATTTGGGTGTTAATGGTAGATTATAATTTTGTAGTATTACACAATATATAAACATTTTAATGCAAATATTTGAACAGTATTTAAATATATTAAATTTTAATCAAGTTTCTTTTGTTTTAAAATTCTTATATGGTTCAATTGTAAGTCAGTTTTCTGCTATTTATTTTGTTGAAATAATTGATGAAAACAAGCTTTAATTAGTTTCAATAATGACAATTTTCTTCTTTATATGAAATTTTATATTCAAAATAAATTCCACTGATAGTAACGTATTAGTTTGCAGTAGTTATTTTGATATTCCTGTAAAAATCATTGATTATTTTTCTTTACCAAATTATCATGGTAATAATATTAATTCAATAATATTGTCAGTTTTTTAAACATTGATGCTCCTACTTTTAAGATATCTAGATTTACATTAGTCTACCCATCTTTTTTTTAAACCTTTAATAATACTTAGTAGTGTTAAAAAACTGTATTGATTTGTCCTTGTTATTTTAAAAGTAAATACTTAAGAGTAAGTGAATAAAACATTAGTATTTATTTTACTTATTTATTGGGTGAAAATTCTGTTTACTTATAAGTATTTACTTATAACTTCACAAATTTTCTTATTTTCACAAGTAAGTACTTATTAGAGTAAAAGATAAAACGCACACTGTTTCTATGTTTCAATTAATTCTGTCCTAATTTTTTTATAAAGCACTTATAAAACCTTTCAGTTTATTTTCATTTTAGTACATTGTAATCTTAAGGGTCTGCTCCAGTAAACGAGAAAGCAACAGGAAACGCACTTCCATCTAAGCAGTGCAATTTCTTGCAGCTGAACGCTTTGACATTGCCTCATTTCAAACCATTTTATAAGTCTATCTTTTGTAATTGTGTGTTGAAAAAAAAACTGAATATTCTTTATAAAATTTCGGATCCTACTTGCAAATTATTTTTCATTATTAATTTTTTATTGTGTTAGGAAAAAAAATCAAACTTTGTACTTACAAAATGTCAGTTACTTGACAAATGAAAGAAATTTAAAAAAATGTAAATTGCAAGAAGGATGCGTATTGTGACTGTGCTTAAAATGAGACCTTTTTAACAATTTTATGATAAAAAGTAAACGAAATAAATGGTATGAAATTTAACATTGCTCTTATGGGATAAAAATCCATTTTATTTTTACTGGAGCAGACCCTTAAGATGGAAAATACATTGGGTGATATCAATACAAAATATAAAGTTGAATCACGGTATAGGTTAACTAGAAGTACGTATTCAGTAATTACTTAAGGTCAGGTAAAAGTGATATATACACTGTAAATCAATTAACACAATTACTGATATCGTACCTCTCAGTATTTACTTGGAACAGTATAGATTTTTTCTTCCAAATAAGTAAATACTTAACTGATTCAATAATTACTTTATTTGATGAGTATTTATTAGTAAGGAATCAGTGCACTTGATTGACATTTATTTTTCATTATCAGTATTTTAAAATACTGACGGTATTACAGATCATGCAAAATTCCCTTTTTAGTGTTACCTTAGAAGCTCGAGTCATATCGATATTGGAAGTTAAGCTTAGAACCTTGCTGAGGAAGCATGTTAAACTTCTTTAATCCTCTGCACATGTGTGTAAGGAGCACAGTCAACCATCATTATTTCTCATGAACATTTGACTGCTGGGGTTCTAGCCTGACATTGTAATTTTTCTTGTAAATGTGGATAAATTTTGTAATATGCAGTCAGGTGCTTAATACAAAAATTTGATAAAGTAAACAAAGCTGGCTCAATCTTCACTCCCTACCTGTCCTCACCTATTACTGTGATGGCCCACCTAATATCCTATTATACTGATTATTACACAGTGACTAACAGATCAGTTTTTAATAACTTCAGATTGTAAAATATTTATTTCTTGAATTAGGGTGGTTATCAAGTTTCAATTGTAGGCATTGAATCAGGCTATTGGCCTGGATGTAGCTTAACGAACAAAACATAATTTAGACCATTTACACTGATGACTGAAGGTACTTGGTAGAACTCCATTTTCAAATAAAAAAAAAAAAAACACATTTTTTGTAACTTCTACACTTTAAAATTGTAGAAGTTTCAAAAAGTTTGTTGTTGTTTACATAATTTAGAGCTGAAAATGTTTAAATATTCTAAAAGTTTCTGTTTAAGCTTTTGCTGCACAATCAAAGTACTGTAGAAGGAAAAGCGAAATGAGAACAACAGAATATACTGTGACACTTATATATTTACAATTAAAGACAAACAACAAATCGTAATAATTAATTACACTACATAATTATTAAAGTGACAACACAAGGCAACAAGCCCAATTTCCTCTAAAGAGAAAACTTGGCGTAATTATATCATTTACGGTATTCTTAACTAAATTTTCTGAAATTCTTTTATAAATATTTGATAAGACACAGAGTTGCAGTTTTCTGTATATTTAGAGTCAATCAGACTTTTACGTTAACACTTTTTCACACTGTCAGGATATTTTTCAAATTTTTAGCACCACTTAAAAATAAATTCTCACTTCGATTTGTAAAAACAACAATTTTAAAATTATATAAACATTGGCAGTTTACAAACTGCTACTTTGCAATTAACTATATAACTAAATATAATAATATACAGTATATAGATTTACATATTTAACTAAAGCTGCAAATTTATACAGGTTTTAGAGAAGCAAAATTTGACTTGTTCAAAATTTATATTTTGAAAATAGTAATTTTCACTTAGTAAATTTTAAGATGTATTTAACAAAACGCTCCTTTTAAATAGAAAATAAATATTAGCATACACACATCTTTGTAAAGTTAATAATAAAGTCATATATACAAGTAGTAAAAAAAACAACAGTAAAATTTTAAATTTTACAATAAAATTTTGTAAACATAAACAGTAATACTTAAGCCGAGGTCACATAGTGTTTAGTTCCTTACTTTTTTATTGATGTAGGTAGTGGCCACACAGCCATACGTGATTTAACGTTTATTGTGTTTACGCAGACTATTGACTTGTTAAAGTGATTAAAAATCAAAATACTACAGACAATCTGGCAGTGATAATTTTTAAGATACATTTTCTTGCTTCTCATATTGGCCACTTGATTCATCAGATTTATCAAAGGTAAATAAATAAAGGTAAGGACATAGTAAATGATCACACTAATATAGTATACTTTTGAGACTGCAGCTTTATATTGGAATTATAAATCATGAGATAGATATTGAGAACCATTTCTTTTAATACCTGAGAAGTAAATATTTGTAATTTATAAACAGGCAGTGAGTTTTATTAGTACATGTACATTTGGACAAAATTAAGTACTAGAGCTTTAAAAAAAATTCTATTATATAACTTGTTTAATAGTGGTCGGTTAAATCCCGAAGTTTTATATTTAATCTATCTTCTAAAGAACCTAGACACTATAATTTTATGCTTGCCTATTTTTTAGAAATTTTGTATTTTAGTCAGAAATTATAAAAAAAACTAGGTTTATTATCTTCTTGTTATAATGTATTTATGAAACAAGTGTTCAAAACTTTGTAAAATATATTTATAATATTAATTGTGTACTCCTTTTTGTTTTTATTAGCGAATTTCCATAGGAAAAATGAGCTATTGCAGTGGCCCTTATGGTGAATCCTAAGGTCGGGAGTAGCAAATGAGCACCGATCATGTCATTAAAATTCATATATATATATGTGTTCGCACTCTAGCGGTCGCATTTTAAGTCCGATTTGGTACACGTATTAGTTGTCTATGTCGCTCGGACGAGTTCGTTAGCCAAAATAATCCAACAACCGGAAGTATGTTTTTTGACCGGAAGTAACTATTTTTTGAGATTTTTACTACGAGAATGAAATTTTTTTATAGGTTTTTCTAAAAATATAAGTGTAGGATGTTATTCTGCACATTTTGTTTTTTTTACGCGACCTTATAGCTCGCTTGGTTCCCCCAAAACGTAAAATACCATAAAAGTTCCCGGTTCGAAGCCAAGTGGTGCAAACCCGCGAGGCCACTAGGAGGAAACAAATTCTACTAATATTTTGCGTACACACAGACAGCGGTCCAGCTGCATGGTCGAATTATTTGTCTTGAGTTAGCATTGAATTATTATAAAACAAACATGAAGGCCTCTTTAAAATTGTAAGTAGTGGGATTGCTTTATACAAAATTAGCTTACTTATAATAAAGAATTTTATTATTTTCCAAGAAATATCCCCTTTTTGCAATAGGATATTTCTTGGAATAGTTATTGCAGTTTTATAAATAATTTAAAAGCAGGTATTTTTTAACACTGTTTTTACAATAAATTTATTTCAATTATAAAAGTTTTTAATTTAAAAAAAATGTATTATTCTATAATTAATTTTTTAGCTACCTAAATTCTTATTTTTGCAAAGGAGAATCAACCTTCCAGATAAAATTATTTACTAGACCTTGTAGTCAAATCTGATTACATCTGTTCATAATATTAATTGTAGGAAGCAAACTATCAATAACAGTCCAAATGCAGAGATAAACTTAAAATGTAGTAAATATATAAAACATAATAGCGTGACTAACATTTATTTTCAGACATAAGTGGCAGTGTTAATTATTCAAAATACTGACTATAAATAAATATTATAAATCCCATGTCATTAAAAATGTTGAAATTTAATCTTGATTTCTAAATATTTCTATTATATTAACAAAATGAGGTTCACTTCTGATAGGCACTTACATTAAATTGGAGATCTTCTGGCAGTACTGATCATATCACTAAAGACTTTATTCAAAATTATCTCTATTCTTGTTGTAAATTATTAAATGTACATTTTATTTAGTATGACTTGTATTTAATAAATATACTAGACTACAAATGAAAACAGTAAATTGTGAGCATAAAATGTATTAGAATTATTAGGTTTTGTGGAGCAAATATACATACCTGAAGAAACTAAGAATCCTTACAGTCGTTTGGGGTATTTTCTTACAAATTTTAAAATTTTTTCATTTCAAATTACTATTTTTGTAGTAACATTTGCAAAATGATTGAAAGAAGTATAGCTCAGCTGGATGTAGAGCAGCTGCTTTCAGAGTGTAAGGAGCTTTTAAAAAGAGAAGCAAAAAATTTGTTGTCACTATTACATGTCCATAAGCAGTTTACAGTAAACAAATAGTCAGTCTAGGCATTATTATGATTGGTTAGCAAACAAAAATATTTTATGTTGCAAGGGTACAGGTAAAATTATATCACATTCATCTTTGTTAAAATATTACTTATTTGTATTAGCTGGTTCTTTGCTGATTGCTGGAAGTTAGTTTGATAATGTAAATTTCTCTTTACATTGAAATATTTAGTATTATTAACATATCAAATCCACCATCACTAATGCCTTGATTTTGGATACACATGTTTAATGTTAAATTTGATGCATACACATAGTTAAGAACTTTACTGTGCTTCCAAGGTGTACTTTAAAACCACCCATTTTATGCAAATATCCTATTATCTTAGGACTGAAGGTGGAATAAGATCATAATGATTATAGTTTAATCTGTAGTAATTGGGTTTTCATCGACAAAATAACACTGTTTAATATATTAGTTTCAAAAATACATTTAACATTTAATCTTGCATTATAAAGCTAAATCTGCTCATTTACAGACAAATATTATTTTCAGCTTCTAATAAAAGCATAATCTTAAAATTGTTAACACAACAGCAAAATATTTGATAAAATCTCCGTGTCCAATATTAGGACTTTAAAATAGGGAAAAATTATGTTGCATCTGATTTTTAGGAAATCTACTTACGTAAAAGATTTTTAAATCCTTATTTATAATCAAGCATTCAAAATATTTAGTTATGCTCCGATTCAATGGATATTCATTTTCTAATGAATTTTGAAGTGCTAAACATCAATATAACTCGGTCAGTAAGTTCCATGGAGTGAATTAAAGTTGCAACATCATGGCAAAAATAAAAGTTCACTGTACCACTTCTGTAAGTTTTATGGTATTCAAACCCCTTTCAAAGTTGTGATGTTTCATATTGACTTTACATCTTAGTTTTAGTGTAATTTATTTTCTGAAGTGGTTATTATTGCAGGATCAGTCAAAGCCTGAAAAATATGTTTTTTTTTTTTTAAATATGATAAGTTTAGGTCATCAAAGATGCATTCATAAATTAATAGTTGTATTATTTTGTAATAGAAATATTAAAATTTGCACTGTAGGTAGTTTTTATGGTGAAGGTCAAATTCTTAAGATGAGGGTCAGCATAGGAACTATGTAGGCTTCTATAGTGGATAATATTCATTATTGATTTTGTCATTATTGTTTTTCAAAGTTAAATTACAGAACTAAAGAAATGTTTTACAATTTTGAGTATAGTGAAATAGATTCATAATGAATGAAAACGTCCATTTAATATTTTTGGGTAATTAATGTTTAGAGATTCTGATTATTATGACTTGTAGGAAAAAATTTACATTTGGACCTTTCAGTTATTCCTATAGAAGAAACAAATTAAATACTAATAAATTGTTACATTCTCAAAGGTAAGGTTATTTTGATACTACCCATATTCAAACTTAGGACTTTGTACATTATTTTTTAGTGTTTATTCAAGCAAATTACCTTGTGGATAATTACTCATGAAAATCCTTAACTTTACTCCTTATCATCTCCTGTTCTCAAGTTTTTCTGCTGTGATAATATATTAAAATAGGATATGGATAGCTAGTCTGATGTTTAAGTAACCATCATAATTATTTGAAACATCAGTAAATTTAAAATCAGTACTTAAAAAAAAACTAACCAACCTATTAATAAAAAATAATTAAAGCTGGAGGATAGAATAAATAGTTTTGTTTGTTTTAATAGTAAAAGAATTTTACGAACAAAATATTTATAAATACTTGCAGGTATGCCTTGTCATATAAATAAACATGTGTCTTTAGCTATATTATTTAGTTTAGACATAAATAAAAGGCAGATACATGATATAAGATCCAGGGTATTCACGATTCTTTGTTTACTTCTATGCATATTCAATCCACTGTTAGGAAATATAACATTGTCTTCATTATAACTACATTGTTATAAGAAATGTACGATACTCAATGATAATTGCAAAGTAGCTTCATAGAGACATACATGTTTTGTTTCAAATTGAAATAATAATAATAATTTATTTTAACAAGGTTTTATGTTTTTATTTAGGAGTAGTCCCATATTTCAACAAAAATAAAACATACATATATTATATTTTATTGATAGCAAAATTAAATGCTTAGCGACTCTATTAAAGAAAAATAATAAATAAATAAAAAACATGGGTTTTTGTCCAAATTCAATTAAAATTTAGGATATTACTCTTATTATATTTTTTTCTTACTTAAAATCTTTAAAATATTTTATACAATACTGACAAGAACGTAAAATAACATACGTACATACTTACATAGATAACAAAATTGAAATCATTATATATACAAGACATTTTAATACAAAGAGATAATTAGTACAAAGGTTAAATGAAATCATAGTGTTTCTAATATCTATAAAGTTCATTTTTGTACTGAACAAAAGATATTTTCAATCATCACACACAAATTATTTTACATGTCATCAAGTATATATAAGCTTAATTTAAAACAGAAACTATTGATTGATAATTACTCATTGAAAATGATCTGCATTATTAATTAGATTATAGGAAATATAGATATAATTTGTTAGGATTTCAGTATCAGAAAACAAAATAGTTGTAAATTGAATTAACTATCTCTTAGTAGATATGTTTTAAAAATTTGATATAAAAAAAAAACAATAAAGTGACAATTAAATATGTACGGAAGGGACAATTCAAAAATTGATACTATTAATAGTAAAATTTGGAATTGATCAAACGTTTGAATTTCAAAATAATTAACTTGTGTTTAAATTACTAAAAAAACAACTTACTACCGTATTATAAAATCTTGTTAAATAACTGTTAGGTTTGAGAGGTTATAATAATCATATGTTTTAATACAGATCAAATAACAATTTACAAGTGAGCAGGTGTTAGCCTTAATCAGTACTAAATGGTAACTATAAAAAATATTGTAAAAATACCAGCGTCATTTATATACCTGAATCAAAGTAAATCTTTTGTAGGGTGCGGTGTCTACACGCTCATACATACTTGATGGTATAAATTTCAGCCCAAATAAGGTTCATCCTTATTTGTTACAATCATTGTGGTTTAAACATAAAGTTTGCCAAGAATGGAAACCCCACCCTCATAAGAAAAACAATAAAAAGGGTGAAAATATAGAATTATTTACACATGTTCACATTTGTAAAAAGGAACATTTTTTATTGAGTAACATTCACCTGGGATTTAACATTGGTAACTTGGATGTTGGACTACATTTTTTAAATGGCATCTTGGTGTTTTACTGCATTTTATGATTATGATGTTGAGTTGTGTAATATGATAATAGAAATGAAATAAAAGTTTTTTTAAAAATACAAAAAATGGTAACAAATATTTTAGGAATAAACTTTAAATTAAAAATCACACTATGCAATAGTAACGTAAATGTAACAGCACTGTAAAATTAAAAATCACTTGGCCATCCAGTCCTTTGGGGGTAACAGGATACTGCGTCTATCTAGTCTTCTTCTTCGCCTGCTTTTCCTTATTGCAGAAGGCAAGATCTTTCGTTAAGATCAAATTAAATTACAATATTAATATGTCAGTCTTTGAAGTCTTACTTTTTCTGTTTTTGTGCTTTGATAGTAATAATTCTCTCAAAATTCAGTCGTACCCTCTACAAAAGAGAGGAAAACTATTTTTCAACAAAAAACTTTCTCCTAAATTCGGCCACACGTCATAAACAATCTATTTTTTTTCCGTCAAAAGAAGTTGGGTTATCAACAATTTTTGGGAATTATTAAACTTAACTAGGAAAAAACAAATGGTAACTGCTTGTGACATTGTACACTCCATTGTTGGTTCACTAGGGTTCAGTCGATATTACAAGTACTCTCCCACTACTATCTCTGGATTGCAGAGTTTAACAGGAACGGAACGTAAAACATTTTGCTGTCCAATAACAGTGAAGCGGCTGACTGTACCTAAAACATGTATAACTAAATATTAAATCTCTGGAAACAACAAATTATTTTGTTTTTATAAATTAATAATGGGTATACTTCTTTATTTCTTAAGTTGTTAAATAAAAATATTATACAAAGTAGATGACACTAGTGTTTTCCAGTAACTAGAGATGATGCCAACAAACAAAAAGGAAGAAAAACAAAAGTGCAATTAAACTAATATTACAATAGGTTAATTACCTTGTATCATTCCGTCGACAATCCAAAATGTATCCTGGTTAGGATGACCGGTTTCAACGGTTATACCGTCATCTTCAGATCCACAAGGTAATTAACCTATTGTAATATTAATCTAATACACAATCCAGGAAGCCAACATACAATATGTTTAAGTGCAATTAAACATTTTTAACTTCTTAATAATTTAATTTTAACTACTATTAAAATTAGACTTTCACAAATTTTTAAGTGTTAAGAATATTTTTAGCTTTATAAAATGTTGACTGAATCATTCCTCTTAGCTCGCAAGAAAATAACAGTTGATTTATTTATGAATATCTAAGCTGATTTGTTGTCAGTGTGACTCACGAGATCAATGTTGCAATATAGAAATCCAGTAATCACATTGTGACATGCTTGATATTGTTGGTGATATAGTAATAAAAAAAATAGTGTGCTTAAGACCACACGTTGGAAGTGATAACTTCTATGACCAATTTATATTTTTTCATCACTCCGTACCGAAAGTATCTACTTTCGATGTCAGCTGGTAGCAACGAAAACGATCGTTTCCCAAGCTCTAATTTAGAGCAAGGGAAAAACGATCAGCTGATTTTCCCTTGCTCTAAATTTGTTTTCCCTTGCTCTCAATTAGTTTTCCATTTGCCCGCTACGCGCTCTGACGTCGCTTTGCCGTTTATTCTTACAATTTATATCAGCTGTTCTTATTGTTCAACAATGTAAACCGAAAACAGGAATAGGTATAAATGAGTTTTGCTGTGTTGTTATTATAGCGCATGTTATTTTGCGTCGTGATGAAAAGTACCGTTCATAACTTGTACCGAAAGTGATTTTCCGGCACTTGCTCCAATTATTCCCGTACTCGGCTTCGCCTCGTACGTGAAACACACTTTCACATGCTCGGCTTCGCCTCACACGTGAAATTCGATATTCCTGTGTTCGGCTCCGCCTCACACATGAAACTTGGGCGCGCACCGGAAAGTGCCACTTTCGGTACTAGTAATGAAATATACTATTTGTCCGTACTAATATTAGAAGAGGAGGAATAAGGATAAAATAATTTAAAACATTAATGACTTTGCTGACTTTGGTATTTAATATACATATAACACAAATATCATATATATATATATACATACATACTATATCTCGAGCGGTGACGGTCGCGAGTTTGATGCTTTT
>JAGFPH010000033.1:792831-825933 GCA_018207615.1 Philaenus spumarius
CTCTCCCAATAAGAAGTGCTATGTAGTATATTCGCGTTGCGTACATACATATATATATATATATATATATATATAATACATACTATATCTCGAGTGGTAACGGTCGCGAATTCAATGCTTTTTCCCCAAGCAAAAAGTGCCCAACGCCGCTAAAGAAGTTTTCACTTCAAAAATAGTAGCACAGTTAACAAAATGCTGATCATTTTGTTATCCAAGTTCTGATAATAAATATGGAGTAGATAACAGTTCTCTTATAGCATGATTATTTTCAGAATATAATACAATGAAATCTAGGAGGAAGCATATTGTATCAGCAATGAGCTAAAGGCATCATGGATTCTGCCAAGATTGTATTTTAAATCTCGGGCATTGAGAATATAGCAAAAGATAAGTTGACTGCAAATGGGGAAAGTGCAAATACAGTAGCCTTTGGGTTCATTGTATGACATATTATTACTTGGGAAGACACTTGCTTTGCATCTGGTGCGTGGTCACAGGTTCGACCCAGCTATGCCCGATTTGAACTCACCAGTCATCGATGTGAATTATTGGAAATCAAATATAAAATTTGCAGCAACATTTTACCAAGCTTTTGCTCTAAGCTTTGAGAAACTCGAAAAATATTTGGAATAGAAATTCAAACTGCCTTTCATATTTTGAAGTATGGTTTTAGGGGCACTTTTGGCATAACTTTATGTTTGTGCAACAACATTGGAAAAACACTGTAGAACATCAATCTAATATGCAGTAGCGTTATCAGGACTAATGTCAACTGGTCTTTTGTCATCCCCTCCCCTCTCCCACCCCTTACGCCTCTAAATTTACGCCAAGATGAATTTTTTTAGTGTTCTGTATTTTCTCAGATATATTGAAAGATTTCTTAAGTTTTACACTAAAATAACGTTGATAGACTCATTATGTATAGGCTTAAATAAAGTAAAACTGCACACTTTGAACATATCTTTATTTAGATAAAATTGGAATTGTTATAAAGAAATAGTTTCAGAAGTAGTTTTATACTGTATTTATTGGGATAATATTGAAATAAATATTAACAAATTTTAATAAATATGTTTATTAAATTTATTTATTAAAATATTTATATCAAGAATATCCAATATTGCATTAGTGTGTTTTGTTTTTCCCTAATCAGTTAACTTTTCATTAAACTTTGGAAAAGACAGTATTTTTACAATTTAGTATTTCTTTTACATAACAGTATTAAATACATACTGCAAGCCTACATCTTGTTGTAGAATGTTTTTAAAAAGGAACTTAAAAAGTAGTTTTACTAAAATAAACTGTATTAATATCAAACCAAGACTAAACATATAATCATTGGTTCTGTAGTCAGTTTAAAGTTTAATACCACAGACTCCTTACTTTTACTTTAAATCCTTTTACGAACTTTCTGCTCGGCAAACCTAGATGTGATATTATCAAAACCAATATTTTTAGTTACAGAATTTTTAATGGAAAGATTTGCTAAAATTTTAAAGCCTTGCCTGGCATATGGTGGATCTTAGGTAACTCTTTATAAGTTTAAATTTTGAAAAATTTCTCTTATAAGAAGCTACACACTCGCAAAGAGTTAAATAAAACCTAAAAGTTAAGTCAAGTTTTGGAGTGAATCACAAAATTTCATACTCTGCTACGAATTCTAAAAACTTTAAACAAGCCCAATCTCTTGCTTGTGTTCTTGAGATTCCGACTATAAAATATCTACAAAATTTTATTTTATTAATTATTAAAATATCAGTAAGCAAAATTTAAATTGTACATCCCTCTGGACGTGGAACCTGGTGTGGGCCCCACCCCCCTGGCGACGCCACTGCTAATATA
Organism: Philaenus spumarius; assembly: GCA_018207615.1. Lineage (NCBI taxonomy): Eukaryota > Metazoa > Arthropoda > Insecta > Hemiptera > Aphrophoridae > Philaenus > Philaenus spumarius. Next base: position 794,674 of record JAGFPH010000033.1, read on the forward strand.
AAAACTGAAACAAACTTCTGCTTGTGGGCTCCTCTGATTATGCAAGCCAAACTTTACTTCTGGAAGGCATTCACCAACAAAGTGAATAGCCTGAAGGAGGCAGCTAGACTGCAATAAGTTATGGCTTCAAAACGACACAATCCTTTGGGCATCTTACGGAAGCCAACAGGAGATTACACTAAAACAGTGGGAGAGACACTCAAGTTACTACTTGAGACTCACTTCCCTGGATGCATTTAGTGACAGTGCAGATGGAAATCAAAGTCAAGCTGAGGACAGTTCTTGGTCAAGGGCAGACTGGAAACTTGCCTTCTGAAGCATTGTTAAAATTTCTAAATTTAAATGGGGGATAAACAAATATAGCCTGTTGACATCTGTCCTGCGTTATTGCAGGAAGGACTTGACTCCTTGATCCAAATAACCTGCAACTATACAGAACCAGCATAGCTTACAGCTACATTTCACAGGCATGGAGGGCTAACAGAGTGACATTGTTCCTAAGTGTGGCAAAATAAATTATTCTGATGCCAAAGATTATCAACGCTTAGCTTGTCCTTGTTTTTCTTGAATACATTTGAGAAGCTGGTGCAAAGATGCATAAGAAAACAGGTACTACTCTCCGGGGTACTCCTTCATCAAACCACGCCTACCAACCTCGAATATCCTGTGAATGTGCTCTAAATAATCTTGTGGGCAGAATCGAGGATGCTCTGAAAAGGAAGGAAATAGCCCTGTGGGACATAGAAGATGCATTTGATATTACGTCGTATTAGTGCGAAAACTGCGGAGGTGGACCCGGTCATAACAAGGTGGGTGCATCCATTCAACAAAGCAGGAGCATACAAAGCTTGGCAAATCGTTTGAAACCACCGCCACAAGAGGGTGACCACAGGGAGGAGTTCTTTCACCTCTGCTGTGGAGCATAGTGGTCGATGGTCTCCTTTCAGAAATCAGCCAGTCAGGAACATGACATCAGTCAGTCAAGGCTGTGCAGATGACATAATACCAATCTTGTTATTGGGAAAAGTGATGACACTGTCTCGGATATCACAAACAAAAGTCTAAAACGTGTAAAAACATGGTGCACAAGGGAAGGCCTCAATATCAATCCCAGCAAAACCATCAAACATCCCTTCACTAGAAAAAGAAACCTAACGGCCCTGGAGCGGATATCCATGGATAATACCCGGTTGAATATTTCTGTATCGGTGAAGTATTTTGGAGTAATTCTTGATCAAAAGCTGTTTTGGAATGTACACCTGGACAACTTGATTTTTAGGAAAAAATAGGCACTACTGACAACCAGGTGCTACATTGGCACTACCTGTGATCTCGAACCTCATATAGCCCTTTGTCTGTATGAAGCGAAGATAAGACTCCAAATCCCATACGGAGCGGTGGTTTGGGGGAAGAAATGCCAAACTGCTGCAGGAAACACACTAACACGTCTACAACGACTAGCATGCTTATGCATAACTGGAGCTTTTAGAAGTAGCCCTATAGCGGCTATGGAGGTGCTTCTTGGCCTCCCACCTTGAGACATCTACATAATGTCAGAGGCTAGGAAGTCTACATACAGACTAATGAGAGTGAATGAATGGCGGAAGGGTATGCAGGACATTCCTAAAACTTGGTGTTAGCCATGGTGTCTGACGCAATGCTCACTAAATAAGTTTTCTATAGACCCTTCACACAAATCTTAGCAATCACTGGCTGTGCCCACTTAGGATTGTTGAAAGAATACAGAAATTGACATATCCTAATCTTCTCAGTCAAGCAGCATTTAAAGTGCTGGATTCAGTACAAATCTCATCCAAACTGGTAAAGGAATGCCTCTTGTCACTATCCAAACTCTCCACAATAAACATGCTGGAATTGAGATGGGTGACAGAACACCGCGGCATTTAAGTAAATGAGTTGGCTGATACTCTTGCAAAGAATGGAGCATCCACATCTTTTATGGGGCAGGAACCAATGTGCTGCATTAGCCATAGCATAGCGAAGAGGCCAGTAAACAACTGGCCAGGGAAAAGCAATGCCAGAGATGGTGCAGAATACCCGGGCACGCACAAAGTAAATGACTGATCGAGGGACCAAACATTAAGCTTACCATGTTCCCAATCAAGTTTAACCGACAACAGGTCAAAAGAGTTGTAGGACTAATTAGGACATAGTCAGTTCAGGAAACATCTAGCAACAGTGGGAGAATTGATAGGCAACCAAAGCTGCCGGCTGGAGCACGGAATGAGAGAGCTCTTCAGAATCCAGCAACCAAGGAATGAAGAAGACATGTATTTGGTGGAAAAAATCCTATACCTCACAAGAGGATCAGGCTAAGAACACATTGGGCACATAGGGGGCCCAATATACCAAGGGTTGACGGTCAAGGAAACCCTCTTCAAGAAGAAGTCCAACCCAAAATTATCTACTCTAACTTGTAAAAATCATTCAGTGTTTAAATACATTTTAATTGAAATAGCATAATATTTGTGGTCTAATAAAAATAATAGTTAAAAAAGTAGTTTTTTAAATCTAAAACTTTAATCTACTTGAATGTATTATTTTAATGTAATTTCTTCCTTTGTTTTCAAATTTGAGTATAATACTAGACAATATGAATTTCAAGCACAGATGATTTCCTAATGTTGATATATCTACACATGTACTATACAACACTAAATTTTAATGGATATAATTTGTTATTTGGATCCTTCTTAAGCTAAATCTATCTGATTTGTTGGGTTAGTTTTGTAGGTACAAACTCATTTCCTCTTGATGTGCTAAGTTAATTGTAACAGTAGCTTACATGTTTCATCAAGTGTTGTGATCCCTGAAATGTTTTTTAACAGTTCAAATCATTCTGTCCTTGTGCATTTGGTATGGAATTTACAAATAAATAAAATTATGATGTTACCTCAGGCAGTCTAACTAGCAGCTCGTGGAAGCGGCTGGGTTGAGAAGGAGCTGTGTGCTCTACGAAAGTCTTGAGACAAGTCATATAACGTTCCTGAATAGTCTCTAGCTCATTCGAACCTCCTCTTGCTGTAAAATGTTTTCTATGCATATTTTATGATTTCATAATAGTAAACATCTAAAAATGTTTATTAAGTAAAATAAATCCCTTAGAGGAATTTTGACTGTCATTGTATTGTATGTTTTAAAGCAATAATAATTGTATTTTCGTCATTTAGTTCAGAATCTAAATGTAAGACATGATTGAGTAAACAAAACTAATTTAAATAATAAAGAAATAACTGAATAAAATTAAAGAAATATCAAGTTACAAGGACTGATCAAAAAGTAACAAAACAAATGTGAGTGATTACACAGATACTAGTGGTATAATCTAAAATTTACATGTTTTTTCAAAATATTCTATGCACTTTTTCGAACCCATTAATTCAAAATCCAAGCCTTAAATCAAAAATTCTTTGTAGATTGTCTCAAATGTCTTCATGATTTTCATGACCTCTGGATTTGTTGCAAACCTTTTGCCCTTCAATTGTTGATAGTAAGGTAAACCCAGAAGTCACGCATAGCAAGTTCAAGGCTGTAAGGAGGATGGAGAACAGTATAAATTCTCTTTGAGGCTATATACTCTGTTACAACATTTGCTGTAGATGAGCATTGTAAATGGTACAGAAGAAGTTTTTGGGCTCCTTGTTTGTTTCTTCCGATAATGCTGCAAGATCATACACAACACATAAAACTCCTCAGTTACAGTTGTATGACAGCTTGCCGGTTTAAACTTTTGCTTTCTCTGGAGTTGATGAATTGTACCTACATATTCCATTATAATCTCTGCTGCTTCATTTCTGGATCACTAATCACCTCTACTATATATAACAATCAGGGCCGGATCTACACATTTTGCGCCTATGGGCCCCCCAAAATTGCCGCCCCTCCCCACAATTAACACTAGAAGTGTTAATGCTAACGTTTTTCCGAAGTCAAGCCATTTCGGTGCGTGTGCAAGCTTATTTTCAAAAATTCGCCAAATATAGTAATTATAAACCAATCCAAATGTGATCAGTAGCTTTTTGGTAGAGAAAGGTTCAAAGAATTTATATATGCCAGTAAAGAAATGATTGATGTAAAACTTACAAAGTTATTAGCTCAAGAAACAAAAATGTTTAGTAACGAGAGGAAAAAGTTCAACTTTAGGCCTATATAAGAAGTAGAAAAAGATTTTGTAATTTTTTTCGTAAATGTAAAAAAATGTCGTAATTTAGTCATGAATAGAACTGTATAAAAATATTTATAAATTTCAAATTTCTTATTTTGAAAACACCAGTTTAAAGACTCCCAACAAAACTAGGCCTAGTATGAATAGTAATAATTTATGAATATATTCCTTGCCCAAATAAGAAATATTATTATAAAAAAGTGTAGAGAATAAATCAAAGAATTAAACTTCATACTTATAAATTATTATTTCATAAAAGTATTTGACTTAGTTTTACTTGAATCACAAAATTAGATCAAACACATTGAACTTCTCACGGACGCATGAAATACGACGTTCTGTGTGACAAACCGTTGGAAGTGCTACTTCAAGAGCGTGAGAAAGTCAAGTTTTGAATTTCCCATTTATCAGTATTTCTCAGAACTGTACGAAGAAAACCGTTAGAGTAAATATAGTTTGCTTTACACCAAACGAAAGATTGAACTTTGGTCTATAAATAGAAATAAAAAATATATTGAAATAATTCGAATTATAAGAGATATCTCGAATGCAAAATGTCCTGTATATTGGTTGAAATCTGTCCAATTGCAAAGGTTTACAGACAATTCCATATTTTTGGAACTATAAAAGTGAATTTTGACTGGATGGCAATTTTAGAAAGTTAAAATCTTGACGAATCTAAAAGTATCTCTATATTATTGTCAAAATATCCCAGTCGAGCACCATTGAGCTTTAAGCCCGGTTTACACGCTACTATAAATCGTAACAATTTATCGTTACAATAAATCGAAAGTGTGAGTACTGTTTACATGCAACGATTTCTTGCCCAATCTTCATTGACGAATCTTTAACTTTTGATAGTTCTTTCTTATAAACCGTACGCAATGCATTAATTTTTTTAACAACAGTGTTTCTTTCTGCCAACGGATCAAACTCCTTGTATTTTTGAACGAGCGCTATGTATGCAAGGTCTTTTTCATTCCTGTCGGAGTATTCTTTGCACTTAATGAGCCACAAGCAGGTAAAACTCCGATATAGTTCAATAAATTCAGTCAAGAACTCTCGAGGAGTTTGAGCTGCCTTGCTATCAATTGAATAAAATCAACACAAGGTTAAAAAACACGTAAAACGGAATCAACGAACTAGTGCGACAACCTTTCAGGTGAACGGCCCTTGCAAACTGAGTCAAATCGTAGCGATAAATGGGCGCTACTGTTTTCACGTTCCAATTTATTTTTACGATTTGGAGAAATTTATGCCGGCCAGCACCAACCATTCAATTCAATTCCAATAAATCGCTACAATGACCTGTCTACACGCAACGATAAATTGTAACAATTCGATTACAGTCGGCAAAACGTTTACAAAAAACTAAAATTTAAAAATGATGATTACATATGTAAATATAAGTTTAAAGAAATAAATGTAAATACAAAAATATCAATTTAAATCATTTCCTTTCCAACGGTTTTTGTTTTATTGCGGTTGGATGATTTTTAGTGGGTGAAATATTCAATACAAAGTAGCGTTGTCATTGAGTAGTGTTAGACCAAAGCCTAGCGCTTTGACTGCTCAATAGGGTTAAGTTAAAAGCACTCTATACCAAAACCAAAATTGTCTCTAGTTTACATTGAATTTGCAATATGTTTTACTCATTACAAATGAGTGTTAATACTATTTTCTTTCTCCTAATTTGCTCAGGTTGATTTAATTAGTAGTAAAACATTTTTTTTATATTACTAATGAGTTAATGAGATTTTATAAAGCTTTATTAAAACAAAATATAATATTTTTATGTAGTTTGAATTACAAAAAAATAAATGTTTCATCTATAGAGAAATATTATGCTCAATTTTTTTTAATATTTCTGCATGATTACACCAATAGGAGGTGAGGAGGCTAAATCTAATTTTACTTTTACAAATTTAATTACGTTAATACATAATTTTACAAGGTGAAATTCAGAAGTGGTTTTGCAAAATAATAAAAGACATCAATTTCAAATCACGTATTTCAAGTTTATTATACATTATACAGTTTAAACAATTACGTCCATCCATGTTGAGTTTGAAAACACTTTTCTTTAAAACACACTATACTATACTACTATAGGCTACTACGTTTAAAACTTTAAAAACAAAAGTACAGTAAATCAGTTTTAGCCTACACTGAACGAATCGCACTGAAGAATTGTGCTGCAGCACAAGAACAGTGAAAAAGTGGAGATGGTGAAATGCAAACAACAATAAGACTGAACTGAACGAATGACAAAACAGACAACTGTGATTTCTCGCCTTTCTCGGTGTTAGCCGAAGGCACGAAGTTTATTGATTCGCCGCCGAACGGAGCAGAGGATGCACGAAGCAGTGGCCGCATCTCTGGGTCGCCGGAATACTACCCTCTGGAAAACTACCCCCTCCAAGCAGGTTCCTACGTCATTTTGACGTTAGAGATCGGGGGGGCAGTTTTCCAGTCACGCACACTCAAGTTTCGATATAATTAGAATAAAAAAAAAACTAGAGGACTAACCTAAACTGTTTAGTCACAGTATGTTGCCGATAACAGTATAATTGTAAGAACGTGCTTGGGGGGGTAGTTTTCCGGGGGGTAGTATTCCGGCGACCCGCTTTTGCTAGGGGGGGTAGTATTCCAGTCGCGGACACGGCTCCCATATTGGTTAGTTGGCAGATTTCGTGACGTCACGTTTCACCTGGGGGGGTAGTTTTCCGGGGGGTAGTATTCCTCATCCCAGCATCTCTCTCACAAACACTCAGTGTACAGGCGTACATTTAGTTTGAGTCAAACAAATAACTTGGCATTAGCTCATTCATGACTACATCTATGTCAGACGCTCATACACATCTGTTGTAAAACTGGAATGGAGTTTTAGGTTTGTTCTAAAACATAGTACTGTAATATTATTTCTCAAATTCCAGTCTTTTTTTGCCGTTTTGCCGCTCCTAAAAATTTGCCGCTATGGGCACGGGCCCACTTTGCCCCATGCTAAATCCGGCCCTGATAACAATAGTGTCAATGAAACATTGCCATGTCTTCTTACCCTCTTTTGCAGTATTTGCAGATAATCATCCGATATTCAATTCGGTCAGATGATAAATGGTGAGCCCTACGACAAACAACTCGTTTTATCAACAAATTTTCTGTAAGAATAGTCTGAACACTTCCATATAAGACATTCAACATTTTGATGAATATCGAACACTTATCCAGCGCTCTTCTAAATGTGACAGAAACTGTGTTCACTAATACCATTGTGCGGGATATTCAAGGTCGACCTGTTCAATATTCAACACTTCTACATAATCTCTTCCATGAATGAAAGATTTACTTCTTTACCATAAACTTCTTGCAGTTACACTTTTTAAGCAAATCATTGCTTTAAATTGTTTTCCATAATTAATTAGCAAACAGAGGGGTTAAAAACAGAGTTATAGCCTAATCACTGTAGCTAATATCATAGATCATGTATAATAATTAGTTATCCAAATACAATGCTAATATACAAACACTTGCATTGATACACCTAGCAGTAACAGGATACTGTTTCATGTGAAAACAGGATACTGTGCAGAGGTACCAAATTCTCAGGGTGAAATTTCCCTTAGAAAATAAGTTGCATTACTTTTTGATCATCCCTCCTAGATTAATATTAGGAATGGCTTAAGAAACATTTTACAGTTTGTTGGAGTAAATATTTTATTTCTAATATAGTATGAGGAATCCAAATATACGTTTAGAAAAACTTTGAAAAATGAAATTTCTAAAACAGTCACAAAAACATCAGTAAACATGTGAAAAATAATTATGCATATAATAAACACCAAATTATCAGCAATCCATTATCTAACATAGTTGTTCATAGATAAAAGAATATGGTAAAAGGCAAGCTATGTTTGAGATTGGCAATCATAAAACAAATAATAAAATATAAATTAAAGTTATGATTTAATTTATGGAATTTGACTTAATTTCTAATGTTTTTAACAAGTTTAGTCCATATCAAGTTATAATGTAAATTAATTAAAATCCCTCTTCACCCAAGAACTAATACTTTTTTGTATTACAATATTTAAGAAATTTTAATATCCAACAAGATGAAAAGATGGAACACTTTTTCAAGACTTTGGCTTGTGTTTTTTTAAATACTCAAACATGTGATGTTTTTGTCACACACGTCACATTCCTGTCACGCTAGAAAGCTCAAAAGCTTTTCAACTCTCTGTAGTAAAATTACGAAGATTTTGGCACCTCCGTAATGTTTTATACGACATCTGTGAGTGCATATATTGTGTCCACAGACCTCTTAAGCATTGAGAAAAGTCATAAGAAGTGAGGATAACATTTTTAGAATTTTCACAAGATTTCAATACTTTGACATTTTAATGCGAGCCAGAGTCGAATATATCGAGAAAAGTCATAAAAAGTGGGGATAAAATTTTTATAATTTTCGCAAGATTTCAATACTTTGGCATTTTAATGCGAGTCGAAGTAATAAAAAAATAATAAATAAAAACCATATTGTTAACAAAATGTAGAAGAGTGAATGCATCTCACATTTTATTTATAAGTCTGCTATGCTTACAAAAAAGAAGACTACAATAATAAACAATAAGTATTAAATAAAAACCACTTTATATACTTACAAGGATTAAGCATTATTATCACTTTGAGGCAGACGTATTCCTCCATTCTTAACTTTATTCTACGAAACATTAATGTTACATGTGTGATTTTTTCTACCATTAATCCCACGTCTTGTCTCAGCTGGTCCATTGTGATTGGTCGACCCATCATAGATGTTAAACATGTTTGCAATGTGCATAGATTGTTTGACACCTGCAATGAATATTAACATAATTAGACAGAATATAATCAAGATAGAAATATAGGAGCTGGATTAAATAACTGCGCTAATGTAAAACACAATTTTCTGGGATAATTCACAGCAGAGCATAATGCAAGCTCACATGTTAAATCCCTAAAAGAGAGAAAAAGGTTACCATAACAAACAGTTTTTACCTGTCTTGGGTGGGCAGAATTTTCCATTACTTTGTCATTCTTTTTTGTTGTTATGGTGTCGTGTAGTGTTTATCTGCGACAGTTTGTATAAAATTGTTTTCACTTCTTAGTTCTTGAATTCTAGTCCTGCATTTCTTGTTACTTTTAGGTTAGGTTACAAGATATGCTTAGGTATTTAGTTTTAGATTTGATTTTTAGGTTTCCAAGTCTTAAGTTTAAATTGCTTTTGATAACAAGAGGTAGAAATGTTACGTAGTGTATTTTCAAACACAAATGATGGCAAAACAACGGAAAAACAATAGGCATAGACAAGATCTGTCAGGATTATTCCTGTTCAGAATGGCACAAACTTTGTCCAATTATTACTAGCATTAGAATACATGTTAAATTATAATAAAATTATAAAATTAGTTGCTAATTTTACCTAAATATAAGAGGAATATAAATGAGGAGAATATAAAAAGTCATTAAAAGAATTTTAATCAGATAATTTGTTTGGAAGTGATAAGCCTAAATGTAAAAGAGAAAAAGAAAAAAATTAAGATTTTAATAGTAACAAAAAACTAAATAGAGTCATTTGTAAAGCAGGAAGGGTTAATAAAGTAGGAATAAAAATATTTCAGATTAATACAATTTTCTAAATAAAAATGAGATTTTAAAGTTATTCTTGGGCTTAAAAAAGCTAATAACGTAAAAAGTCAAAAGGTAATTGAACAAAGAAAATTAGAAATGAATATAACAAGTAATAATGCATGATCAAGCCAAGTTTCATTAAAAAATAATAAATAGTTTTTGTGAAATAAAATAAATGAACAAAAATCTTTACTAATTAAAATAAAGGTAAAGTAAAGGGGAAAATGGGAGTAAATCTATAGAAGGTAAATGTAATGTGTTGTAAAGCCATGTGAGAAATAAAAATAAGTTAAAAAGGGGAGAATGAAAAATTAAAAACAAAAGCTAAAATGGTTTTGGAAATTAAAACAAAATCCAAAACCAGTTTAGCTTGTTTCAAGACAAGACAAAGAAGATAAGAACAATAAACTTTCAAAATTGTTAAATTTACAAAAAGTACATTTAAAAACAAAAGCATTAATTTTCAAAGCGTATAAACAGAGAAATGTCAGGAGTAGGATCATCATTCAAACGAGGAAGGATTCAGAAATTGATCACGAGTCAATCAAGACATTCAAATATAAAACCAAGCCACCGGAAAAAAAGTTATAGAGTTTTGGTAAAAAAACAATGCAAAGTTCGGAAATGAACAAGTCTGGACTGGAGTGTGAATACGGCGGACTGAGAGCGGAGGTGACGTCATAGGGATGACCACGCGAGTGAAATTTGAACAATTAAAGGAACAGTAGTAAGATGAAATCAATTGAACAACGCCTAATTAAGAGAAGATATTATACCAAAATTCATGAAATAATTCAACAAATATATTAGACCCAAGAAATATATTTATAACTTAAGAAATAAGAATTTCTTACAAATTTTATGGAAGATACTCGTTTGACTGAAAACAACCCAAGAAGGGCAGCGAACGCGGTGTCTGAAGTCAGTTACGGATGAACCAGCACAGGGTATACACGACTCAGCTTCTGGAGATAGCAACGAGATACGTGAAAGTACTTAGATTCGGTGATCGTTTAGTCCTAACTCCGGTTCGGTAGTTAGCGGGCCGTAAAGTCGAAGCGAGAAGAAACAAAAAGAAGGCCTGACTTGCCAAAAGATACAAAGGAGTTTAGGAGAAACATCTTTAAAGAAAAGGAGTTATCAACGTCGAAGCAGTCAAGAAGAAGACAGCTTTAAGAAGAAAGAATCCATCTCAACTTGGACCCTAGAAAAAGGCATCTTTAAGAGGAATTCACACCCACGGAGGAGCCGATAATCAACTTTGAACATCTTGTGTCTGTAAGTAACAGGCAATCAAGTTTTTACATTAATAAATAAAATAATTTCCATTTGCAAATTCAAAACATAATATTTTAAAATAAATTAAATTCAGGGGATTTTAAACTAAAATAAATTGATTACTCACAATGGCTAATCAACGAATGTAATATATTTGTAATATTATCCAAGTTTATAATAATTAAAATGTATTTTGTTTGAAAACGCCGCTGCATAAAATTAATTTTGTGTTTTTGATTAAACAAATAATTTATGCTTTTTCGAATCTAGATTACATTATTTATAAATAAAAAATATATATATATCCTAAATTAAAAAAGTGCGCTAGGAATAAGGGTAACAGGTAAGCTAGCCACTGATCACACAAAATTTTAATTCCAAAGGGAATGACCCCGTAGTAGATTCTGAATTGAGCTAGTGTACTAAAAACTTGCAAAAAAGACAAAAATGTCAAAGTAAATTTAAATTGAAATTTTAAGAATTGGAAAACAAAGGTTTTATTTTTCTTGTCATCGCAAAACCTCTCATATTGTTAAAATGGGCTAGTACAAATAACAAAAAATTAAATAAGGCCTAAAACCAAGTTTAGGTGTTATTTGATTGAAAGTAAAATTAAAGACATTACCAAAATAAGGATTAGTAGACGTTTAGTTATACTGAAATTAATTTCACTTATCCATGGGCTACCACAATGGAGTTTAAAATTAAAGGAAAAGGGTCATAGAGAGGGGTTATGCCTGGCACTGTGTAATGTGAAAGGAGCTTTACTCTTCTTTAAGCCACTAAAAAACTTTTGCCTTATGGTCAAAACGGAATAGAGTAAAAGAGCCTTAGTCACAGTGCATGCAAACATTATCTAATTTGTATATAAATGTGAAAACTAATATATTTGGCAACAATGGTGTAAATGCATTCTATATTCATTCGTAAAATAGTGGAGAGCTTTAATTAAAAATGTTTATACCATGATGCTGTTAGAATTTTATTACAATAGATTCTAAACTTAAAACTAAATTGTTATTTGACTCTCTTTAAGAACACGTTGGAAGTGATAACTTCTATGACCGATTTATATTTTTATCAGTATTAATATTAGAGAAGAATAAAGGTCAACAAATTACACAAGTCAATATATTGTCCAAAAATATTATATCATATTTTGAAATTGCACAATTATAATATTAATATTATTATAATTATAATAAGTATGCGAAAAATAGTGATCATTATAATGTAAGCAGTATTTATTTAGTAACTAGTGATTTTGAGTGAGGTATTAGTGTATGCACTCTACATAGAATTCCAAGAATAATTCAATATGTAAGGGATAACTATTATAATAATAATTATAATAACGTATTATAATATATTATGTATCCACGCGCTTACTTGTCTATATATACTATTAGCTGACAGAACAATGTTCGCTATTGCAATAATATGGTTGCCTACAGCAAATGTTACATTTTAAAGTATTTTAGCTGATTCTGTGTGTATTTTGAGACAGTGTTTTTTTTACCGCTTGCCTATGTGCTTTTACGCAATTTGTAATAGAAAAACTCTTTCGCCTTTTTTCCCTCGTTTTTTGGTATTTGTTCGATGGAACTGTATCAGTGATGATGTATACTGTTCTGATAGGGTTGAAAGTTGAGAAAATTGGAGACCATCGTCTGAAACCTGGGATTGGGAAGCTGACTGTATTTCCTCGACACTAATATCCATTGAATTGTCAGGTAAAGAAAGTGTGAGAAGAATGCGAACATCAAAGTGGCCCCTCGTCAGTTCCCCAGTAAACCTTAGCCTCCCTACTCCCTCAATCGGTTCGCCAAAACTCTCCCACAACAAATAACCATCTCTGTACACCTGAAATTCATAAAAAATATTTCGGATGCTGCTTGAATTTCACAAGAGATTCCAAAAGTTACCAGTTTGCTCATATCCGCGATATATTCTTTTTTTGTTGAATAAATATTTCTTGTTACTTTTAAAGTATATGGTTTGAACCTGAGCCAATTGTTTGAAACATGACTAACAACTCTGGTCCTCACCTCAAACCCCAGTGAATTGTGTCATGTACAATTAAAGCCAAAGAGTAGAATAAGCATTGGCCATCTGGCCTAGAAGAAACTACTCTGTGAGGAATAGACACTCCGTTAACGTGTATGACCTCCATTGTTGTAATATGAAGCTAAATTTTATATTTAAGTAAGTAATAATAATAATAATAAGTTACAGTAAAATTAAAAAATGTAAAATATTACTTTGTCAAAATGTACAAAATGTAAAATTTTGTCTAAACTTACTTCAGTTAGACAAAAATCAATCTTCTTTACAAAACTTAAAACACACAAATATAATAATAATAATATTATCCCTTACATATTGAATTAATCTTAGAATTCTATGTAGAGAACATACACTAATACCTCACTCAAAATCATTAGTCACTAAATAAATAATGCTTACATTATAATGGTCACTATTTTTCCAATACTTATTATAATATATAATATATTAATATTATAATAATAACATATTATTATATACTATGTATCATCTATTCCCTCTCCACTTGATTACTTGCTTGTGTATATACTATGTATCGCCTATTCCCTCTTCACGCTCTGACTTGTGTCTAAGCAAAAAGTTTTCTGGATGCGAGATTTCAGAAACATAGTCAAGCGAAAGTGCCCAACGGGCCAATAGAAGTTATCACTTCAAAAATGATGCTTGGATAGATACAGGTATTTTTGCCCAACTTCTGTTTACAAATGAGGATATTTTGTCTACAAATCTAGGCATGGACCGGTATGCTAAGATGTTACACCCTAAAGCAGTGGTCTTCAATTGAAAGACCGTAGTCCCATCTAGACTTCAGACTCATTTTTATATACCACACGAAGTAAATAAAATAATAGTTTAGTTAATACGTATTATGCAGGGGCGTTATTTATACCTTAAGTTTACAAAAATTATCTTCCAAACAAATTTGCAGTTTGACTATTATACCAGGTTTTATCAATTATATGTAAAAAAATACTAAAATGAACTTAATTAAGAAGGTTTAAATTTGGGTTAGCCAGAAAAGTTACCTTTAAGATGGAAATGGCCTCAAAATTTGCCATTTTATAACATTTCTTAAAATTTTCTTAGAAGATTAACAAATCCACATTTTTTACAGCAGATCTATCAAAATTTTTCCCGTTTCATGGCAGATTGTCAAAATTTTAAAACGGAACTTGATCAAATGTAGTTGACAATCACATCCCTAGAGCCTAAACTTCTAATCAGTTTGTACTATTTAATTCGACTTGGTTCTCTTGAATCAGATGTTAACAACAACAAAAATCCCAAATGGGAGAACCTATTATATAAAAACATTAAGATTTATTTTACTTAAATACCTCTTGACTAAAATCTGCTTCTGTGCCATCAGCATTAGTGTTACATTTCTGTGGACCATGAATAGCTTGGTAAGCTGATGTTGTTAATACTAGAAGTTCATGCCACTTGTGGGTCAACAGTCTTGTATGTACCTGCAAAAAATGTTTTATTTAGTCAAGAACCTAATTTGACAGTCCTTAAACAGGTAGGTGTAGAATTAATAAAATTATAACTCGGTTATTCATTGGCTCTCAAATAAAGTAAAATTAATCTTCTACTGAAATTTTAACATGGTACAACAATTGAAATAATTTTGTTAAAATAAGTTGAATTTGAGGGATTTTATTGATTGAGCTAGAATGACCCAAACAACAATAATGGAGTGCAAATTATAGATGTAAAATAATTGTATATTAAGTTATATTACAGTTTTAGTAATGTACAACCTGAACTCTGAATTGTTATATTTAATCTAAACATATGTGTCTTAAATATATATTTACATTTGTATAAGCAAAATAGAAAAGAAAGACAGTTTATGTGTCAAAAGAATATCTCATACGGTAATTTTACAAATATAAAATAAATTGTTTGTTTACATGGGTAAGAGAGTAAGAGTATGTCTGTTAATTTATTAATTTTGTCAGATTAATACGAATATCAGAAACATACATTTAATGTTAAATAATATTTACATTGAAAAAATATAGTGATCCATACAAGAAGCAGTTTTGTTTGATGTAGGCAAAAATTTTAATATTTAACACGACAAACGGTTAATTAAGATGAGATACGATTTAGAATGAAAACTAAATTTAACTTAACTATAACTAATATTTGACATGCATTATGAATGATATATAGTCCATTAATATAAATCATTTTGTTATTTTATGAGAACTTCACCTTCATATTAAATTTATTAATGGTCAAAATTTTAATGTATTTATTCTAATTCAATAGTATTTAAAAATTTATTTCTAGTTTGTTTTTTTGGTAAAAAAAAATGCACACAATATATTTAAGAGTGTAACCAATCAAAATGCCACTTGTAAAATTCAATACATTTTTTGTCTTCAATAACATAATAACATTTCTTGTCTATTTCGTAACTAAATATCAAATTTACAATCTCTTTGATCATATTTGTTTGAAATTAGTTCTATTCTTATACTGTTTATAGCTTATATTGTTTCATAACTAAATATTAAGAAAATTAACGTCACTACCCAACATTTTTACACAAATAAAAAATGTTGGTTTGATTCCTATTATTGCAGCTAACCAATAAATGTGTACTATTGAAATAAAGTCATGTTTTTTTATTATTTACTATTATATTTAATTTTATTACATTTTTACTATTAAAATTTTCAAAGTTGATAATTGTAATTACCCTTTTGTTCAGTATAAAAACTATTGTTCAGTACTCCTAACTTTAATCATAGGCTACTTTAGTTTTTTTAAATTCAAAATACCTTTACAATCACCATTACTTGGTGAGGTAGTTATGCTCACTGTTCAAAAAATTGTTCTTATTATACACTTAGTTGTTACTGTACTACACTTTATGTGTTTTATCAGTTCTTTTTAAAAACTATATCAATTTTATTTCCATATTTTGTATAACTAATAAACAAGTTTTGATTGTTGTTATGTACATCACAATAATGTTTGTTATTAGAATATACATGTTAAATTTAATTTCTTTTAGTTATAAAAAGAATTATTTAGCAATATTTATAGAAATTGTTTCTATATATTTAATCATAAAAGATTTATGATTCATAGAACTTCTATTATATAATATGACTTATAGATTGATTGAATTACTGAGTTTTATTTTAAAATACAAAATGATTTATCTGTTAGGAATATGACGAGAACAAGTTTACAAAACACCTTACCTTGATACATATGTAAAGCGTGTAATTAAGTATACATGTTATATAAAACATAATGTTTTAAACCATAAAATATAATTTTTATTGCAAATAGACAAAAACAGTAGTGTTTTTTTAGAATTTTAATAACAAAATCCACATAGTTCACTATTTAATATTGATTTTTGTTTATTAAAATACTTGATACAAATAGAAATAAAAATAAAAAGTTTCAGTCATTTTTGATATTCCATAAATGTTCAAAATTTTGCTTCTGCAACAATACAGAAAATAAAATAAAAATTAGATATTTCTAACATTTTAGATTCACAAAAAAATATATTTTCAGTTATAAGTTACTTTTCAACCACAAATTAAGCTGTGCACATTTCAATCTATTGTTTCCATAATGTAAAATAATTTATTTTGGAATTTGTTTTACATAATTTGAATCACTTCCTTATAAAATAATTTCCATGTTTTACCCATAATAGTAATAATTTACTAGAACGTTTGGCAGGAACACAAAAATATCCAAAGTTACAGCTGCAAATGACTAGTTATTTTTCAATACCTTTAACTTATATAAAAGTACGGTTTTAATACTGTTACAAAAAAAAATAAATGGTTAGCTCATTTTTAGTAACACCACTGAAACTCTTATTTTATAAAATTAGTTTGTTGTCATCATTTATCCATTCACTCCTAACCACTTCACACTTTTCCTGTAATAATAAATATTCATAGTATTTGTCAGTTTATCTAAAGAGTGTATGTATTCACTTAATAACCAAAATATAGGGTAACAATGTTAATAAAAAAAGGAATGTAGAAGTCTGACCATGACACTCAAACTTTTATCATTTCCTAAAAATAACAAAATTCCTTTATTTTCAAAGGTCTAAACCAAAATCATAAACACATGAATATTTTTAAACCTTGATCACACAAGAAAAGGATATATTTACTTTGATTTGAGTTTTTGCACAATTACACAACAGTACAGCGCTGGAGACTTTTCACAAAATCACTATCACAAACGAAGTAAGATGTTTAGAGGTTATTTGGCAATGTTTTTAATACAAGCAAATAAATTTGAGATTCAATAAATGAATTTGAGTATGCTTATGATTAAGTCACTAAGTACCAGAATGATGAATAGGATTAATTATACAGAAGAACCCCAGTTAGTCGACCTTGTTTTTTTCTATAAAAAGATAAACGGTTCAGTACAAATGTCACTACTTAGATATGTTATAAATGTGTAGATATCTAAATTAGCCTTGTTTTAAAACCTGCAATCAATTAAAAAGGTAATAGATCTATACTTATAAAGTTGATAAATGTTTTAATTTTATGTAAAAACAAACAACGTGTGCACTTTGAAACAATACACAAATTGTAGTTGTAATAAATAGAATTCAGTATTTTCCCTTGCTAGACTTTGAGGTAATTCACAAAGAGAACAGATTTGAACAATTTATTAATTTTAAGAATTTTAACCTCTAGAACTTGAAAAAAAATATCAGGGAAAATACGTAGCCCTAATATTATTTCATTGATGTGATTAGAATGTGTAGCTTGCTACCACATTGGAAAATTCTTAACTGATGAACAAGTTCTAGCTTAGTTGCTGGTGCTGCAGTTAAGTGCCCTCCTCCATCATCTTCATTAGTTTAACTGGCATAAAGTAAAGACTAAATAGATACCTTACAAGCTTTCTTAATAGACCTTTATTTTGATCACCTGAATCATACTCACCATACACTTCAATTCCAAATTTTTGTTTTTGTAACTACAGAATATTTTTTCAGACTTAGTCAAGCCAGTCAATAAATATTACAAAATAAATAAATTTATTTACACGTATATTTACTTATTAAAAACACCTACATTGTAACAGAAATAACAAATTATTATGAGTAATTAAAGATTCTAAATGATAATCTCTCACTTCAACAGGCAGTTCAAGATAGAAAGGCAGTCTCTTTGTCCATTGCACCAACTTGTAAACTATCGAATCCCCAATCTGCATAAGTTTATCCGACAAGTCTGTCTTATGTTCTAAAAGGTCATCCAAGTTCTAAAACAAATACATTTCATTATTATATCTTAACAATTTTATTGTTTGGCCAAGTCATACTAACATAAACCATTATAATTATTATTACAAGCACATTCAATCGCAAATAATAAAAGAAAATAATAAATAAATAAAATTATAATAAGATATTACAAATAAATTACAATAAAAATATACAGTAAGATATTTAAAGAAATTTAAGCAAATAGACAAATTATATGACTTGTGTATTTAGGCAGAAGATCACGTCAAACAACAAATTATCATATTATTCTACAGAGTAGAATGATCCAGAAAACAGACGTTGTCTAAGGCTGTTTTTAAAAGTCTAATAATTTTATGAACTTTTAATGGTTTGGGGAAGTTTATTCATCAATTTAGCACCTGTATGTAAAGGAAGTTTACTATGTGCTTTTGACCTGTTCTGTCTAGCAGGATAATTAAAAGCCTGTCTTATCATGTCTATATTTTAGACATTGTCACATTTAAATTTAAAATAGAGCAACTCATCAAGTATGTACAATGAAGAGGTGAGACTGTAATTGCGATCACTGCTACTAAGAACACTGTTCTTTTTACTGAGCAGAGAGCTTTTGCGATTGCTCTTGAATGTTCCTGCTCACTTAACTGCTCTGTATGTTTTTTTTAATGTAGCCCCAAAGTTAAGAAATATACAAAATATAAAACAGCCTTTATGTTAATCAAAATAAAATTAATTTTTGCTCAAATAGGCCATTTTATTAGCTGGCTATATTTATAAAAAATGAATAAACTAAACTGGAAAACTGTGTTTGCTTATTAACTGTTCAGTGACATTTAATCCAAGGGGGAAGAGGCGGGTTTAACATTCATCATACGATACACTGATTGGTCTAGATGTGATTGGTCTACACTGGATGAAGATTCTTTTTTGATACCACTCACGTGTTCTGAGAATAGTGAACTTTCGCACCTTTTCAAGTAGAGTAGATAAGTGAGCAGAGAAAAGAGCGGTTAAGAGTTTTAACAAAATACAGTATAATGTTAAGAGTTGTTTTGTTTTGATAACTAAGCTTAATTATCACAATTTGTCTATCATGTTTTATTTTATTTTTGTATTACAATACTGTATACATCTTTGTATTTTTTTTTTTTATAGAAAAATGAGTTTTTATTTTGTTTTGTTACCTAAGCTTAAGTGACATTAATTTATTTCCTAGTTTGAATAAAGTGGAGAATGTGCACATAACGTTTTCTAAAACTTTTATTTAATCCTAAGACACCTATATTTTGCCTTACCTATAGATTGTCCTTACTTCTTAGTCATTAAAAATGGTAATTATTAAACTTGTTATTATTTTTTTAGCAAATATTATTTTAATGGCATTCTAATTTACTTTTAATTTGTTTACGTTTTTTAAATAATATGGTTCATTCCAAAGAGAAGATAGTTTTGAATTTTATTGAATAATTATTTCTGCTGTATTTATCAGATTTTCTTTAAGAGTGTTTAATTTGTAATTTACTTTCATTAAGTTGTGTACCAATTAAATAATCATTCTCGATTTTATTTACGTACAACCTTTTTACACAACCACCTAAAACGCATTTTTAACATGCTATAATATGTTACAAACAATCAGTTTACTAACACAAATGAATGTATTAAGCACTGAGCAGTGAACAGAGAGCAGTAAAAGAAAACGTATAAGAAGAGTATAGATCACATAGCAGTATAGCAGTTGCATATTAGTAAACTGTGATTTAAACTGTGATTAAATCAGGGCTACTGTTAACTGCTCTTTTCCTTAAATGATCACTGCTTTCACTGCTCACAGAAAATACTCTTAAGCCCATCTCTACTATACTAAACATTTCAAATTGCTTCAGCCATGAAATTAGTTGTACTGTCTGTTTTGCAGCACACATAGTCTTTGCATATTCTGGACCATGAGTTTCCCCACAGATGTGGTTATGTTATACAAGTCCATAGCAAGCAGTTAAAAGAAAGAAGAAGTGCAATATAATTTGAAATTTCTTAGTGCAAAAATACTAAAACTATTTTTAGCACCATTACCGTTTATCTGGTTATTCCAGTTTAAATGACTACATACAACAAGTTCTAGGAGATTTTCTGAATTCACTTAAAGCAAATTGTTGTTTAGCATGACATTTGGTGTCTAATTTCAGCTTTGTCTAATTCACAAAAAAGCACCAATTAACTGCTCTAACTTGAATTCTAACTTCTACAAGAAGTTTACAAATTAGTTTAATTTAATTGGGATCTAGATTTTCAAACATCTGACAATTTTATTATTAACATCTGGATTCTAGATTATAACAATTGTAGATACTAAAGACTTAATTTTATTTTCTGCAGCACATTTTATAAAATATAGCTCAAAATACTTAGGTTGTTGAAGTTTGTAAACATAAAAGAAGAATAAATGAAAATTAGTAATAAAAACTAATTTATCATATCATTTCATTTTATCAAATATCGAATAAAACTTATAAATTGAACAACTTAAAATCATAATTTAATAATATACCTATCACCCATAACATTTTTCAATTTAAATAAATCCTAAAAATGAGCTCATATTAAGTCATTTACAGGGCCATCAAATACTACATAACTAATATTTGGAAGAAAACAAAATGTTGTTTTATTAAATATATTATATTACATTATATTTGTGAACATACAATTTTATGTTTGTGTTTAGGCTAAGCAGGTATTTCTAAATCATTTCAGTTACATTGTTTAAACTCGAAATGTTTTACATATATATTTAACTTAAATACGGTATTTAAATAGGAATAATGTTGCTAAACTCAGTTAGCCTTTTTTATCTTATATTTTAAAAAATGCGGATATTTTTGACAATTCAATATCTATTTGTTTCTTAGTATTGCTATAAGTTACTTTAGACATTATTATAACCTACAGTTAAAATCCTATGCTTAACCCTTCAAAGTTTTATGGCATACACTGTATATCAATGGATTGCTTCCATTCTAACTGCCCTATGACAAATTCTATACATCCAATATTGTAAATTAATCAAAGGTAAAATTAATCAGGTGACTAGTAATTTTGTCAGATTTAAAGCGAGTCAGTCACTGCCATTTCTTTGCGTTAAGCTTTTAAGTAATACGTTTAAGGATAGAGTTGCAGGAAAACTGAGAGAGAAATATTTCCTTTCCCTTTCAAACATAAAGAATAAAACGACAAGAAAGTCGCAAATTTTATTAGTAAAATTTTCTTTGCAAATTTTTTTAAAATCAACTTACTTGCAAAGTTGCAATATCTTGGAATTCATCACAGTCGATTAGACTTTGGATCGAGCTAAGAGTAGCATCTAGCGTTAGCGCTCGATCTCTCGACGAACTTACAGCATTATCTAGCCTCTGACGTAGGTGAACAACCTAAACAGTGAAAAATATAAATCTTTTAATGTATCCTTATTGATTACTACAAGCAAACGCAATAGTACATCAATAATTGGTGTTTTCAAAGTACTATTAATTTATCTTAAAATAATTTAAGACTTTGAATTACTTAAGATCTTCTTATTTGCAACAACTTCTTCTTTCTTTGAACTAAACTGCATATTGTGTAATTTATTGTGAACAACTGAAATACCTAAAAGACCAAATTCATAGAAGTGGGTGAAAACAAAAACCAAAATTGATACATGACAAAGAATCAATTAGAAATAATATTAATTTTCATATAATTTATTAATATTACTAAATCTAATAATATTAATTAGTAGTATCTTAACTATTAACACAAACTTGACCCAAATTAATTCAAATATTTGTTAAATTAGAAGAAAATTATTGTAAAAAACTGAATTCCTAACCAAAAAAGTTATTTAATTTATTTATCTATATTTCACACTCCACTTGCCCAAACATCTTATTTATGTTAAGTTCAAAGTGCAATAATGGAAACTGTTGTTATGAGGTGATTCTAAAAACTCAACTATTATCATTTGAATAAATAACCCAGTATTATACTTTAGGTAGTAAGCAAATATTGTCCTGTTTAGCACACCCTTCTATTTTCATAATATATTATTTTCTTTTTGTATGCAAATTTAGGCCCAAAAGTTATGTTACATTTTTCTCTGCAGATGAGGGATTTTGTTTATTATTGATATATGAAATTAGAATCTTAATTAGTCAGTATCTAAGATGTTAATTAAAACATCACTTATTTTTAGTTATTTTAGATATTTAAAAAACATACAACAATTGTAAGACGTGAAATTATAATAATTTTAAAACAAATATAATAATAATAAAAATTTCAACAGTACAGTATGAAATTTTTCTTTTAAATTGGTTTCTTCAAATTTAATTGAAAATTAACCATAAACTAAATAAACAGCAAAAATCTATTATTATACAATAAAAGAACTTTTATTTCACATAATATAAATAAGAAACACAAAACAGGAATAGTGAAAGAAACATTTGTAAAAATAGTAACGTAACTAGACAGTAAGTTAGTGAAAGTGTAACAGTGAAAGTTGCTTGTGAAAGGAAAGGGAAAGTTTTGCACAACTCACTTCCTTGCCTGCTTCAATTAATTTTAAATTACATAACATCTCCTGGTATTAATTGTTTGACAGAGTTAGTCTTATATTTTCTTCATAAGCCACCTTGATATTTTTTGAAAATTCAGTAAATGTACTTACAGTTTTATAACTGAATTATAATTGTTGATTTAAAATTATGTAATAAGCAATTTTGATAAATTTATCTATCTATTTAATGAACAATTAATTACCATTTGTGGAAAGAACATTAATTAATTTGTCCACTTGTATAAATATCCATATTATGTAACTTAAAAACGTAGCTATATCTAAGGGAGTTTTAAGAGTTTATTAATAGTGAATTTGTATTAATTTTTTTTAGAGGGGAGGGAAGTACAGTAACTTGAAACTTTACAATGTTAGAATCAAACCTTGACCTTTGGGCCTAGGATGTAGGCTAAATAAATTTAAAGCACCCAGAGTTATCAGTACCTCAACCCACAAAAACATGTGCAATCATTTAAGATACATTGATTTTTATTGTGTCATCTTTACTCAACAAGTTTTTTTTAGAAGAGGAATACTATTTCCTCATATTTCATTTGTAATTATTTTGTAACCAAATGTTACATTAAATTAACAGTTACAAATAAAGGAATAAAACAATAAACATTACAAACTATTATAATAAAAGTTGTATGTTTCTAGTTAATAAAGTTTAAATTTAAGCTGTCTTATACACATTATGTAATTTTTTTAAAGAAATTGATGCATATGGAGAGGATAACATGTTACACAGTCACAAATTTAGATAAATTGTTCTTAAAAGTTAATAGTATAATTCCAATTGACAATATACTATAGTAGCACATTATTTATCTTAAGGTACACATTATAAAATACAATGGTACCTAGGTCACCTAGGTGACAGTAACAAATTATAGTATCTCCAAAAAAATGTGTGTTATAAAGACTATACATATATGAAGGTAAATAGGAAAGAAGCATTAAAGAAATAATATGAGACACATATGAGATGAAAAGTAAAGGAAGCATAGGTTACATGCAAACATGATATGAATAACAAATAAATAATGTATTGTTTTAGATAGTTTAAAAATAGGTTTGTAAATCAATTGTATGTGAATTTTAAGAAAAGACAAAGAAGAGTGGAGAGTGATATTAGCTTAGTAAAATAAACACATTTATGAATATTACACATGTAATATGGGCATATTAGTCGTATTGGATCTCATACCCTTTCTGTTCTGGTCCAGTTAATCATGCTGCAAAATAAACACTTCTTTCAACCGTTTTTATGAGTTTTAACCCAATATATAAGTCTTCTTTCTTTATTATGAACTTGTTGTCTATGAAGGAGGGTTCTAGAAAAGATTTTATTTTAAGGGTGCTTACCACCAAGAAAGTGTTAACTAATTTAAAATTTTGTTATGCAAGGTTGTAGAAATTATTTTAATGGTCAGTTTTTGGTCTAAAATGTAAAGAAATATTTTAGTACTATATTTGAACTATAAAAATTTGTTATTGATATTAACATCTAAAAAAATGTTAAATTTCTGTGGTGCTATATATATAAAGTTATTGATACATAAAGTTACATAAAGTTAATAAAGTTATTCATACATGTCTATTACAATTTTACAATAATGTATGAATACTACCCAGTAAAAGCAATTCAGTGAAAGATATTGCTCCTTATATTAAACCTGTCAACAATCTTCCTCTTAATATAAAAAAATCTGATTTCAACATGATCATTAAGATGTAATCAATTAAAATAAAGATTATAAAATTAGTAATAACATACACAAAATATATTCATTTTATTGTAATCATTACAAATTATTTGGGTAGTTAATATTATGTAAAATATATTGTTTTTTATTTGTTTGTGTTTTAACTATTGAAGAATGAGTTTTAAATTGATGTAGTAAAAGTAATAATTTGAAAAACTTAAAAGGGGATCGTTGACAGAGTAACAAGAAGCAATTTAATCAATAAAAACAATTCTTGTGGCAAAATTATTGATCTGTAGCCAAAATGAGTGTAAGTACGAACACCCGTGACCCATACCTCGCTGGGGTTGGTGAGTGCAGTCTTAAGGATGGTCCCATTGACCAAATGAGGGGGAATCCCATGTTCGGAACCCACACTTAGCTTAACTTGCTTCTCTAGCTGTTGTGCTTTAAGCTGGCCATTGCGGGGAGTTTTCTTATGTTTTTTGTACTTCACCTACAACAAAATTTACACAAACAGTGAAGCAGGGTTGATTAGAAGGAAAAGACATTTTATATGAAGTTAGTATACTAAGATTAGTTTAGTGTACAAACTCGTGGTATTATGATTGAAGTAAGTAATTAAGCCATGATTGTTGATGTTTAATAAGACACTTTCCATCATTTGTGCATTTGAATTTGGAATATTTACTGATTCAATATTTAACTCTGGGTAAATTACCTCTAGCTTCAGGTTTAGATTTTAAGCTTAAGTCTATTTCTGAGCTTGTATGATGCTGTTTTTATGATATTTCTCTGTACTCTTAAACTGTTCAATGATTTTCTACACACAAATAATGGTAAATGTTTTAATAAACAATAATTAGTAATACTGAATACATTAAAAGTAATTTATACAAATGTACAAGCAATGTATTATATTTTACATAATTTAGATAAATAATTAAAATCAAGTTTGATGTCTAAAATTAATAATAAACAGATTAGACAGCTTAAATTTATTTGAAACATATTATTTAACATGCCCAAGGGACCATAATTTATCAAGGCATATTAAAAAATTACAAAATATTGTATGTCCATTCAGAAAAAGGATAAACATTCTATAAACTCAGTAACGTTATTTAGCACATGTATAAATAAAGCACAGGAAATAAATGGTACTGCAACAGTTAGATTTTAGTATTACAATTAAATCTTTTTGTTTAAAACCAAGAATTTACGAAACAAAGTTTTAAGTAAAACCATCATATTTTACATAAAATGTATGTGAATCCAATCTGAAGTTTGGACACTGTAACTTGTGTTTAATTTTATTATATTTGTCCATTATATTTGTTAAAGTCATTAAAAAGTTTGCAAAGAAATGTAACAACAGTTCAGATTTAGAAATTAATGTTAAGTTGTAAATTTTTTTTCAATAAGAACAATACAAAACGATTAAATTGCCAAAAAACAAATTTATACAATTAATTCTTAACAATATTTAAAAATCTTTCAAACCATAAAATCTATAAAATAATTTTATAATTTAATGGTTGCTATTGTTCTGTTCAAATTTTTAAATTAATATAATTTTGGTTTCCAATTTCAGAGTTTTGAGTATTTTGAATATTTCCTTACTCCTTTTATCATCCATAACAAATTTCCCCCTAACAATATTTAATTTGTGTGCGTTTTCTCCTTGAATTTACCCTCTCTGTAGTCTCTTCCTTTTAATTATCATGCATAAGAAACACAATGCAGTTAATTAAAATTAAAACTTAAAAGTTATTTGCAGGTCTGTATAACAAAGGCACAAAACCTATGGTGAAGGAAGAATACACAAACAACAAATTTTATTCAGTATTCAAAATAGGGCTCCACTGAAGAGCTTTTGCAAATACCTGTACTAAACCATTTGTGATTTTTGTAGTGCAGGGATGGATATGAGTAGGCCTATTGATATTTGTTCTTAAAATGACAAATTAAAGTAAGGATAATTAGTATTTTTTATCTTTACTTGTAGTGATTGATTGAATTGTGTTACATCTTCTCCATTCGTATAATTGACATAAAGTAAATAGGTTAAGGGGGAAAATGAAGTAATGCTTTATGAACGGTTATCCTAAGCCTTTGTATAAGTATATTAATATATGAACAGTATTTACTTTTGATGATACAGTACTTGTAAGTCAAATTTTGTATTTTAAATTATTACAGTACTTTAAGTTGAAAGAGTATTATAAAAATCAATTTCGGAATTTTCATAGATATACCTAATTAGGCTTCATAATTCATTTAAAAAACTAATAATTTTTTTAAACACAAATAAAAAAAATCATCATCGTAGATGCATATTGATCTGCTTTTTAAATGTGTTTTTAATGTTAGAGGTATACGTTATTTGGTTGCAAATTATTCCCGTGAAATATATCAACTTTTAATTATATATATTTATATATATCTTCAAAATCGTTTTGGAGATTAAACAGTCCACTAGAATTACTAGAATAAATAAAAAAGAAACCTCAATAACTTAAACCGATATACCAAATTGCACGTACAGTGCATTTACTTAAAAACACGTATATACTCACCTTATATAAATTATAAACTGCCCCAGAATTTCTTCCCCCAGGCATCCTATCTTCTCTCACAGCTAAAAACAAGAAAAACATATTGTACATTAATAAAAGAAGGCCTTCAGTACGATTAGAAAGTGAAATATTATTCTTAAAACGATTTTTCAAGATGTGCAGAAAAAAATGTAGTAGTTATTTTATTTCAATGAGTACCATAATATTGAACACAAAGTCCTAATAATAAAATTTCAGTATTATTTTTCATACTAGATTTCATATTGTAATGTATTATTTTTATAAATACTAACGTAGTATAGATCGTTTGTTATATGGAGGCTCTTGGCCTTAAGCGTGCAGACAGTTTTTACTCACTGTTCAGTGGGGGGGGGGGGGGGGCAGTAATTCGAGCTCTGGGATTCGGTAAAACAGACTAAACCTCCTCACCTCATGGTTTTCTGCTCTCTTCCCAAGTGCATCCGCATAACAAACGAGCTATAATAATAATTCAAAATTTTAATCAAGATATAACTTCACAAAAATTTCTATTTTAGAATGACGAAATAATACAATTTTAAACTACTTTACAATATTAAGTTCTATAATATGGCATTTATTTATAATGCCATGACCATTATTATTTCATTTATATGTCAGCCAACAAATAAATCAACTCGTCAATTACAATATAATTAATGACATATTAGTATTCAACACCAAAAAAATATTTATAACATTTTTTTATGAGATCCACATCATATTAAAACACTTGCCATTTGTATTGCCACTTTATAACCAATTCATTTCCTAGTCATTTTTCATCAGTATTAATGACAGAATTATTGTTAGAAACCGAAAGTTTAGATAATGAGTTTAAGCCATTACCATTACTAAGTTCATTGAATTAAGCCAAAACATATCACATAATTATTAGGCCTAGTGGTTTTCATACTTAAAACTAAGCCAAAAATGAAGTTATTTTTCAAACTTTGAAGAAATTACTTGTTAAAAAAAATAATTTCTGATGATTAGCGTTGCAAAAAAAAAATGAGTGAACGGTCATAAGCGAGAGATTTAACTCGGTTTGTCGCACCTTATAAATTATAAAAATAAGTCAACTTTAGAACCGTTAAATTTAATCACCGTGAAAATCAACATCAAACTCACACTCACCAGCACCTTATAAATTATAGATCGTGAAATATAATCACTATAGGAAACGGACTTGTGCACCCCAAAAATTGAAATTTTTTGGAGTGTTGATTTTTACGGTGATTAAATTTAACGGTTCTAAAGTTGACTTATTTTCATAATTTATAAGGTGCTAGTGAGCTTGATTTGAAAACAGACTTGTGCACCCCAAAAATTGAAATTTTTGGTGCCAGGTAAATTTTATTTTCTGAGGGAGGCAGTGGGGTGTGGGGAGGACAAGATTTCATTTTCTGATGGAGGTATTGGGGAGTGGGGTGGGGACTAAACGATCTTCATAACAGGGGTTTCCTCCACCGGCGATATCAGTACTATTTTGTTACTGTAATTTTTTTTTTTTTGCTATACAGAGGTCAAGTTTTGTGACTATGCTCTGTTTTGTAGGGCATTGTAGATATCAGATTTTTTTTTATGGGTAGATAAAGGTCATTTCGTTTGGGGTTTTTAAACGAATTTTCTTTTTTAAAGTTTTTTGGTAAGGATAGCAAATTTCAATGATATGGTGCAAAATACTTTGTGTGAATGAGGTTAGCTTTGAAATATTTTGTAATGAACTAGTAAAACAATGTTATAATTGAAACACTTCAACAAAAGTTTGTTGCTTCTAGTCCTCATTTAAACTTAACAAGAGAAATGTTTAATATAACACATGTTATTGATTTCACTAAAAAAAACTAAAATTACCTTGAAGAACCATGCCCTGTTCTATACATTTCTTGAAGCGGCAATACTGGCATCTATTTCTTTGTGCTTTTGTGATTTCACAAACTCCATCAGCAACGCATGTATACACTCTCCTGTTTTGTACCGTCCTCTTGAAGAAGCCTTTACACCTGACACCAGACAAATTTAAACATCTCAAAACATAAAACTACATCAGCCTAAGGTAGAATTATCACACAATTCGCAAACAAATAATACCAATTTACAGAAACTAAATTATTTTGATTGGTATCTTCCCACCCTCCACAAAAAAGTAGAGATTAAAGAGTTAACTTGTGTCATATATTAAAAATAATCAAATTACCATAATCTAAAATTATGCTTTATTTAAAAAGAAACTATTTTATAATAATTGAACAATGATAATCAGGCTACCTGTTTTAAGACATTCAGTCAATGACAACTTGTAAATAGCTTTCAAATGCAAACTTTCAATCGGGAATTATTTTAAAGATCTGTTTAGTGTAAAAGGTTTTTTTATATAATTTTTCAAAGTATTTTAGTCTTAATGATTGGGTTAATATGGATGATAATACACAAATACACTATCAAAAATATTTGTTAGTATTATCAAAATGTGGTTTATTTTTTTAAGGTGAAAAACCTGAGCGGTTATCATTGCCTGCTAAAAAATGTGGTCTACAATAATATACTGAAAAATTGACTATAGCCAAATAACCAAATTTTCAGATATAATTTAATAATTGTATCAAAATTGTGGACATTTAAGTGCAATTGTAAAAATAATATGATAGTATTTCACTAATTTTCGTTTGGTAATTATTCATTGGCCAATTAAAAGCTAAACTATAAATTACTATTTAACAAAAATCACATTAAAACATATTTTAATGCACAAAATAATAGTATAAACACATTTTTTGAATTATTAGGGCCTTTGTTCCAACTATCTATACATATAAATAAGATTGAAGTGTCTGTTTGTGATTTTAAAATATAATATAATCTTTTTTTAAGATCATATGGTTATTCACACATTTCAAAAACCTTAACACACATTTATACATTTTTTGACTGTCTGTCAGTCTGTCTGTTTGGCCGGGCTAATCTCCGGAATGGCTAAACCGATTTTGACGAAACTTTCATTATCATGTAGAGGACTTTTGAGAGAATATTTTAGGCTACTTTTTATTCAGAAAAAATTAAAATTCTTGTACAATTATGGACAAAATGATTTACAATGTAATATAATATGAACTGTATTACATAACATTTCAATGCATCTATACATATACAAAAATTAAAGTATCTGTGATTTCAAAATTAAAACTTTTTTCTAAGCTCATATGATTATTCACACTTTACCAAAACCTAAACAAGCATTTAAAAATGTTTTGTCCATCCATCTGTCTTATTGTCTGTCTGTTTGTTTGTCTTGGTTAATCTCCAGAATGGCTCAACAAATTTTGACGAAACTTTCATTTGCATGTAGAGGACTTTTCAGAGATTAATCTAGACATTTTTTATCCCGGAAATATTTAGGGTCCCTATTTAAAAATGTAAAAATTAGGGGTTTCGTAAACGGACGTGACATTCGACCATTATGGATAAAACAACACATTTGGATCAAAAGCCTAACACTTTGACAAGATCGTCTCTGTTTTATTTTCCTGTATACGCTTGTTTAACAGTTAAATATTTATCAAAACCGTATGCAGTAATGTGAAATGTATTCATAGATGTTAAATACCGAACACTCCAAAACATGATTAGTAATGTTTATGTTCGTTCGGGAGTTATGAGTAACAAACTGGTGGAAAACGGAATTTTTAGCGTTGATTGGTGCATGGCTAATAATTTACGTAGGCCTAAAACGGATACATATATATTATCGATTTGGGAAAAAATCACTGTGCGTTTTTAGGCCATGGAACTCGGATCTAAAATAGTTGTTTTTAATTGCGTGTAATGGCAAGGCACAATATTTAGCCTACAGTCCTTTTATTTATTTAATCACATCTACGAGCGAAGCC
>JAGFPH010000033.1:833552-852412 GCA_018207615.1 Philaenus spumarius
AACTCATATTCTTAACGTATGGGTTATACTTGTTATGTAGGTAATTTTGTCCCTCAGTAATTCCGACTTCATTTGCAAGTTAGGAGAGAAACACTTAGTGGAGAAGAAAGGTAAATAAAAAATATGAACTTCCGGGAAATTAAACTCATATTCTTAACGTATAGGTTATACTTGTTATGTAGGTAATTATATTTGTTTTTCAGTAATTCCGACTTATATTTGCAAGTTAGGGGAGAAAACCTTAGCGGAGAAGAAAGGTAAAGCAAAAATATGAACTTCCGGGATACGAAACTCATATTCGTAAGGTATGGGCTACACTTGTTATGTATAGGTAACTTTGTTCCTCAGTAGTTCCGGCTTCATTTGCAAGTTATTGTGGGTTCTTCATTGTGACAATGTCTACACTTGTATTTTTTAGCAAGTAAATATACTAACATTATTATTAGTAGAATAAATGTATTACAATTAATTAGTATAGATCTATACTGTATAGTATGATCATTAATTTATCGTTCATGTTAAATAATATATTAAAACAAGTTTAAGTAATAAGCTAAGTAATAATAAAGTTAAACTCACCCTTCGCAAGTGATGATTCCATAATGCAGCCCAGTAGCTTTGTCTTCACATATCATACAAATCATAGGCTGTTCGTCTTCGTCAGCATCTTCTGGATTATGGGAAGACGTAGTTAGTTTTGGTGGTAGTTCGCCGTTCTTAACTAGAGGAGACCATCCCGGAGGCGGTGCAGAGGCAGTAAGGTTCAACGCTTGTATCTGCTGCGAGTACGGGAGTTGGGAAGATGGAAGCTGCGATAAGTCTCCCGCCCATAACCTTTCCATATTGAGAGGCACGGGAAATGCCGTATGGTGGGTGCGGAGTGCTTGTTCTTGGCCTAAGTTGAGAAGGAGTTGAGCCGCCGTTTCTTCGCTGTTCCCCACACCACTAGAAGTCGAAGATTGCGATGACGACGACCAACACGTCGCCGATGTAGATGCCAGTTGTTGGCTTTGTTGTTCTGCACTAGGTTGCGACCAAATCATCGTCCTTACACCACCCGCTTCACCCATTATAACGGTCGGTGTCGTTCTAACCCCGCTACTCACCGGTCTTTGAGGGGATGACATAGGAGGTTTCATGGATTCGGAATAATTTACCCCGCCTACTAGTTCGGGCATTAGTCCGTTTATCCGGCAAGTGGTAACTACAGGAGATGTCGCTGACGACACCCAAAAGGTAGGAGGGGATGGTATCATACCCGCTGGACTGGAGGATACCACCGTTTCGCGTCCACCACCACCTCCGTCGAACACACTCAGGTTTACCTCTTCTTTGACTTTCACTTTAACCCCACCACTATTACCGTCACTACACTGTTCCACCTCTTCGATCACTGTAACTGATCTTTCACATCTGTCCTCACACTTAAGGTGTAAATCCGGAAGTACAGAATCTGGGGATGCCGTCCTGCAAATCACACTACGCTATTTTCAGAACTTAATACTGGCAACACACTGCTTCTTGCAAATGTAATAAAAAACAAATGGATAGAAGATATGTCACATTGCTTACCAATTTGCACTTCTAAAAAAATATAAATAACTTATAAAGTTACCAAGGTTAACTAACTGAAAACGTAAATTTTGCTATCATAGGTTTACGTTGTTTTGCTGTAACTTCATATTTAGTTATTAATGCTAAATTTAAGCAAGCTGTAATTATATAAATTACGCAGTGTTCAACTTCCACAAAATAGGTTGAAAATTTGCCATACAAAAATTAAGTTAAATTTTGTTGTTTAAATAATACGAACATAATAATAATAAATATTTGTTTGTGGTAGCCTAGCTGGATTGTTTTCAAACATATATGACCTTGTTAGATTCTGTTGGGCAATCCTTGTTTTTTCGTCATATTTTACATGACGGCTATTTCGACTATTCACATTCAGTCATTTTCAAATGAATGACGCGGTTCGCACACTGGATACTGGGAACGATGTTAATATTAAAACATACTACACATAAACACATATATACACAAAATACACTAAAATGTACATTGACACATATTAAGTTAAAAGTTGACTTCACGGTTTATGGATCATCGGCACGTGTTACCGCGTTGAGTTTAAACTGATACTGTTTAGAAGTTAGGGACTTGGTTGCCGTAACTGATAAGCGCTGGTGGTTTTTTATATTCATCCTGGTATCAAATGTATTGTCTTCTAATTGCCGAAATCCTTACATTTGATACCGGAAAGAATATAACTGACCACCATCGCTTATCAATTACGGCAACCTAAGTCCCTAACTTCTAAACAGTACGAGTTTAAACTCAATGCGGTAACAAATGCCGATGATCCACAAACTGTGACGTCAACTTTTAACTTTATATGTGTTAATATACATTTTAGTGTATGCATGTGTTTATGTGTAGTATGTTTTAATATTAACAACGTTCTCAGTGTGCGAACTGCGACATACATTTGAAAATTACTGACTGTGAATAGTTGAAACGGCCGTCATGTAAGAAATGACGAAAAAACAAGGATTGTCTGTCAGAATCTAACATGGTAATTAATAATAATATATGGATAAAACAAAAAAATGAGATAACTTTAAAGACTTTTTATGATCGAGGAAGGCATATAGACCATGAATATATTAAAGGTTTTACATTTATGTTATTGATATAATATAGTTAGTCTAAACAGTTTCGTGGTATTAACAAATGACATATCCTCGTGGTGAGTTTTGCAGATACTTACCTATCCCTGTGAGCGCCGGGGCTAGGTGACGATCTTGCTATTTCGAGTTTGCAGGGAGAACTTGGTCCTGTCATGTCTGGGGATGATGTGCTTGTATCTGCCACGCTTTCACCTGAACATACAAAAACAAAACAATGTGCTATACTGTCTGGTATTGTAGCGTGCATACAAGTAATGTTCGTTTTACTTAATTTAAGTTATTGTTACGACTATATCCTATGTTTTATTAATCCAACGCCTGAAGGATGTTAACCATTCGAAACCACAGAAGTATGATATACGTCACGGAACAAAGGTAAAATCTAAACATTGAAATTTATATAAAATTTATGATCCTAAAAAAATTATAATTATAAAATTTTTCTCAAATATGAGACAAAATAAGTTAACATTTATTTATTTTGTCTTACCGTGTTTCTTATTTATACCAACCGATTTACTTCATAATACTTTAAAGTTCTCGTGTCTTTGTTTTGACCCAAAATGTAAACATAACCTCAAAGTTAATTGCAATAAAAACAGCTTTAAAGTTAAAGTTATATAATAAGGGTTTACCACTAAACCAACCGCAGAAAACAGATTTAACTTATATTGTTGCCGATTCTATAGTTACTAATCGTATACACACTGATTTGATGTAAACATCGTACAAAAGTATATAAATTGTACGTAAATATGTAAAACTCAACGACATACCTACACATGTTATCACTTTCACATACATTTATGAAAAAGAATAACTAACCGAGATATTGTTAAAGTTATACACACATTCACTAGAACATTAATATATTTCTGATAACGCACTTTGCCGAGTGAATCAACACGAGTGGTTCTGTTAGGTTAGCCAACTCAGTTCGTCGACTTGTTGACCTAAATATCCCACCCATGGCCTTGCTCGTCTTGGGTTGCCGTTGCCAGTCATTTAATTCTGCGTGACAACTAAATACATTCATACTAACATTTCTTGTTTTAATAAATAAATATTTTACACAAATTTTGATTGCTTTGGTGTATGGTTAAATAAGTGTACTACTTAACGCGCAAAATGTTGACGGTAAAAATAACACAAATTGTTAAAAATATCCGAGTTGACATTACACTGTACACAATCGTTTAAAGTTACACTGTTTTTAATTTCATTGAAAAAAGTTTAATTTGAAACAATTAAACAATTTTAAGGGACACATTTTATGCGGTTAGGTAAAAAATACTTCTTGTTTTACATACATTTGTTTGTCTATGTGCATTACTGCATTCTCTAAACGTACCCAGGCCGTGTAGTAGCTGGTTATAGATTTGTTTACATATGTGGTGTTTAAGTGTTTCCTCCTAACACATAAACACCTATTAACAGTTATAAACAAATAGGGTTTCATTAAATTGACTCAGTACCTCGAAGCTATATATTAAATGTCAGAAAAAATGGTTAACCCTTGATCAACACATACAAAATGTAAGTTTGCAAATTATATAAATTATTAAATGTATTTGATTTATAAAGAATTATAAAAAGGAGAGATCAAACAGAACTCACACATGCAAGAAACAAGCGCATTATTTTTTAGGACGATGACAGCCCTTTGACATTAAAACGGTTTGTTTCTAATATTTCTACAAAAACAAATTCAAGAACTGTCAATTTTTTTAAATACGCTCACGCTGTAATTGAAAATACCTGTTCATTACGTTTCACTAACATGTTTTATACTCATTGGATTTTAGTTTTTTAAAATTTTAATTTTATTATAATATTTTAATGTGCAGTAACAGTAAAACTTTATTCAATGTGCGGTAATTTTCCGCTTCCTCTTGCTCACAACTTTCTTCTGTATATTTAGGTTCTGTAGCTAGGTTAGATCTTTGAGATTGAATCATATTACTACAAGTTAGAGATGATTCTAATAATACTCTAGGTTAGGTAAGGGTTTAATTATTATTGAAACATACAAATATTAATACTTTCACCAAAGTATAGTCTAATTTGCCGAATACAATTATTTTTAATTAATGATAATACTTAAGCTAGTAAAACCTAAAATATCAACATTGGTTGTAAATTTTGGGTTGTGTAGATAATACTGCTAAGAATTCAAAATGTATAAGTATTACTTAAAAACACGATCTAGTTGTGCCGACAATCATAGCTCGTTTTATACGTGGAGTGTATAATGTGCTTGTATACAAATGTATGAACGAATGAACATAACAACTACATTTGTAATTACTGTATCAAATCAATTGTAAAATCATCTGTTTATTTGAAATCTTGACTAAATATGTTTATGATCTAAATATTGACTTACAGTAAATTAGTTTAACTGTATCTTAGCGTAAAAAGTTTAAATAAAAGAAAGGTGTACAACATTGTTTGGAAAATGTAGCAATAATTTACTTTATATTGATTAAGACTCATTAATTGCGTAATATATTACTTTCAAGTTATATACGTCTGAAACTCCAATGTCGTGCAACTAGTCATTACAAGGCTTTAAGCAAATTGTAAATTTAAATCAAAACTTCTACAGGAAAGGTTCACCTTTTCAGCAAATTACAGATAGGCCTACTACAATATTTATTTTACTTGCTACATGTTTAATTAATCTATGTGGGATTGTGAAAGGAGGAATATAAATAGTTATAACGTCACTTCATAAAATAAAATCATAATCATCAAGTCATTCTCTCAAACTATTTGTGCTTAATTTACTTAAAATCGTATAAAGCGACACATTCGTGTGTATAGGCCTACTTAAATTTTTTTCAAACGAAGAAATTAATTAGGTTCGTCGCGTTTTCAATCATTATCAGCATTTGTACCTGAAAACAAATTTAAAAATTTTACCACTCGTGTGCAAACTTGTATGAACTACTTTACTTAAGCATGGACGGCTTGATTGAAATAAAACAACATTTTGTGTGAGGTTGTTAAATAATTCAACCACTCAGCTGAGCCGCTGATTCGAGTTGACTAAATTTCCAAAATAAAGTTTATAGGCCTATGTTTTAGGGTTTCAACCAACATTTTGGGAAATAGGTCAACTCACGACGGTGCTGAATAGCTGCCTGTTTGTACGAAATATATTAGTAGAATTTGTTTGCACCTAAGCCTCCAGCTTGGACTCACGTGCTCCTTCGTTACACTCGCAGTGGAAAAACTCGCTTTGCGAGTTTGCACCTCGATCTTGTGGCCTCGGGTTAAGTTTCGCTTCCCTCGCAGTGTAAAAACTCGCCCATCGGCCTCGGATGAGAAGATGCCCCCACGGTAACATCCACCACGAACTTTGAATCGGGTACTTTTATGGTATTTTACGTTTTGATCGATTTTGGGGAACCAAGCGAACTATAAGGTCGCGTAAACAAAAATGTGCAGAATAAAATTATACATTTATATTAAAAAAAAACTCTAAAAAATCCATTCTCGTAGGATAAATCTAAAAAATCTAGTTACTTCAGGTTAAAAAATGTGCTTCCGGTTGTTGGATTTGTTGACTAACGAACTCGTCCGAGCGACTTAGATAACCAACATGTGTAACAAATCGGACTTAAAATGCGGCCGCTAGAGTGCGAACACATATATACATATACATAACTATATATATATATATATATATATATGATTTTTAATTACACCCCTAAACGTGTTTTTGGGACCATGATCGGTGGTCATTTGCTATTCTCAACTTTAGGTCTTACCATAAGGGTCATTGCAATAGCTCATTTTTCCTATGGAAATTCGCTAATAAAAAAATATGTTGATTCCAAACAAGCTGGACAGTAAGTTATCTGCCTTTCTAAAACAAACTTTGTTTGTGTGCTTTTAAAGAATTCATTATTTAATATTTTCGTTCAATGGAAACATTATTAGTATTCGGTTAAAATAGTTCAAAGGCAAGATTTTAGTGGAGAAAAACAGATTTTGACGAAAATTGGAGATTATTTACATTTTAAAATGTAGGAAAATGAGTAACAGGTTTATCTTTAGAAATATAAATGACTATAAATGTTTGAACAAAAGATTTTACTAGAGGTTAAGGCAAGAAATATTTCTTTAGTTTAAAACCAACCATTAATTGTATTTTAAATAATCTATTACAGTTTAAGTTACTAGAATGGTTTATGCAGCACTTTCATTATTACACAACTTCCTTGATACTAAGTTCGTTCTTTAACACGAGCCCCCCACACAGAGTTCATTGTTAAACAACTGCTCATTAAAGTTGGTTTAGTTCAGAAAATAAAACATGTGTTGAACAGGAAACCGAACAAGAATATACGTAGGTCGAATTGAGTTTTTATACGGTGTTTCGCAGATTTTAAACCTGTAACGATTATTTGAAGTCTTGAATCTTACGTATAATGGGAAGAGCGGACTAGCATTCTGGCTTGTATGCGTGCAGAGTTTTATTAGAAAACCAAGAAATTTAAGCAAAAATCATGATTATTAATATTCCTATTGGTTTTATTTAGAAAATAGTTATCACTTATAGCATAGAACATCCTCCTCTGAAATAAGACAAATTATACTAAACCATTTTTTACGAATAAAATCATAGCACAATATTTTCACATGTTCAAAATGATCTATTTATTACATTTAATTATATTATTACTATGAAATTGTGATTATTAATTACATTATTCAGTGTAGCGAATATCCTAAGACCAGTATGAATTCAATGGGGAAATAATGAGATTTGCCCTGCAATAATTGAGTTATTAAACATTTTAGTATCCTTGCCAGGTTCAAACAAACACTAAGCTTTCAACAACCGGTCCTTCTCGGCGTTTCAAAGTTTGAAGGCGGACTTACGATATACAACAGGATAGGAGAGCCTTAATGACACAGCTATGTTAAACATACATAGTATTTCTCTTGGCGAAGTTTTAAATAAACTGACCAATTCTTCTCGCCATCTTGAATATAGACTGAGTTAATCTGAACTTATATAAATTGAGTGGAAATATTTGAACTGAAAACACAAATAAGTTCCTGTTGAAATACAAAGTTTTACCTAATCAATCTCTTAAACAACTTTGGCATCTAATTTTTTTAAAATAACCATTCTATTTAATTCGTTAACAAACTCCTTTAATATGTTTAGTAAATTAATCGTTTTAACACATTTCAATAGATAAAACAGAATACATAACTTAATAATATAGGATACTGACAAATTTGAGAGAAAATCGGGTACTAATCATCGTACAGTTTTGTGAAGTGATTTCAGATGCTTCGGATTACTTTAAATCAAACAATTTCTGTACTCTCCTTGCCTTAGGTTAGAATCCCACATTCCCTGACCTCCAACTCTAATAGGTTTGAGTTACTAACACCTATGTATCTCATATAGTTCTCAAATTCTTTACAAATACCTAACAGTATCAAATACAGCACATCAAATACTGGGATAAAAAAAAAGATTCCAGTATGTTGATGGGGTGTTCTGACGTTGAGAAATTAATGAAAGTTGACTCAATTATCGACAAATCCTTTTCAGAGAACATCAAAATCTGTTTTAAAACACTCGTTTTTTAACAATTGCTTCTTAACCAAATCGTTGGAGTAAAATTGTCAAAATTAGGTATCTATTTTGTATTTATCAAAAGTAGAAAATTAAATTTTTTTGAACATTTAACAAATTTGTATTTCCAAATTTTACCCAACTTAAATGTTTGTGAGTACTCCAATGATAGAGAAAATGTTAAAAAGTGTGGTGGAGGAGAGATAGAGATATCGCTTTTATTAGGACGTAGTGATAGATATTGGGCCCCCTCAATTATACTCATAAATAAAATACAGTACATATATTTGTACAAGCTGTAAAATTAATAAAAAACATATAAAACAAGACTTAAGCCTTAAAAGGAAAATATACAAATTTTAATAAAAATTATTTTAATAAATCAATACAAAAAGAAAGAGAAAGAAAGAAGAGCCAGAGAGAGGGAGAAATCCCACCAACTTTTTGATCAATTAGTTTATTAATGATTTATTAAAGCTGATATCCATTTAAGGTATGCATTCAACGTCCGGACGTTACGTAACAAACAAGACTTTAGAACGGAATCGATGTATCCATGTGTGCGAACCATCGCGAGGAGTTTCTCTCACTCCAGCTGGAATGGAGTGAAAGTGCAGATTGCGAAACGCGGTTACGTCCGCCCGACCGTTTACCTGTTCTAATATCCATTGCAATTACTTTCTAATTCGTTCATTGGGTATATCCTGAAAATGTGTGTTATGCTATGTTTTGCCTGCGGCTTTGCCTAAAAGAGGCTCATAAATAATTTTTTTCGAAAGAAATACTTGTTAAATTTTTCTCATACTCTGATTAGGTGATTTCAAAGAAATTGCGAATATGTTATTTATAATACATAAATAGCGTTGATCACCTAGGGGTCGTTATTTTTGAACGTAAGTATTGAATGCAGACAAAGCTTAAACTTTACAGTTGTTTTCTCTTCATATATGTAACAGTTTGTAAAAAACAAAAGGGTCGAGATAAAGAAACGAATCTTTTTGTTCATGAGTGTTTTAGTCATGAAAAACAATATATAAATATCAGAATGTATTATTTTATAATTTATTCAAAAATATATCCATATACAGTTATAAATACTTGTATGGTTAATACCATAATTGAGTATGACGATTAAAATACAGTTTGAATGTTATTTGCTGACATATACGGGGTAAAATAAATTCTACCTTTTTCCTACTACTACTGCATTTGTATTTCGTGATAGATTCTATAACATTCAGATGATTAACATCAATACGTGTATAGGCATTAAATACATTTATTTGTTCCTTGTGCTAAGGGTTGAGGAGGTGTGCTAAGGGTTGAGGAGGTGTGCTAAGGGTTGATGAGGTATGCTAAGGGTTGAGGAGGTGTGCTAAGGGTTGAGGTGTGCTAAGGGTTGAGGAGGTGTACTAACTTTAAGCAGATGCAATATTATTTTATTACTAAGAGCGTTATAGTGACTTTTGATTTCTTCAACAATTCTTTCTCAAACCTTCTCGAACTCAACCGAGATTTCCTATTTCTATATTTTATGTATTAGACTGGAAGTCATATGTGTTCCGCTGTTATCGTGTTCGTATATGGTGTCTATTGACTACGTAACGAAAAACCAGGTAAATATTCTCTGGAAGACGCACCATGGTAATGACTGCAAAATATTGTCTTAATATTAAATAAGAGAAACTTTCTGCACGAAAATAAGATTTTAAAAGAAACGATGAGAAGAGAAAAAAGTCTGTATACATTTGACCAGCGACTTGAAAAAAGTAGAATTTTACGAGAAATATTTATTTGTTATCTATAAAGATATAACAAATGTATTCTCTTAGGCAATACAGAGAATTAGGCTAAGTACCCTACATCAGGTTTTCAATTTCAACGCACAAAGTTTGTTTATTTTATGGCAGTATGTACGTAGCTCCATATTGTTATGAATGAAGTTTATTAAATTTCTCCTATCTCGATTTGCCTACCAAATAAATTTGTTTTTCACTATTTCCCCACAATGACACTGGCTCTTCAGTTCTTTATAAAATGACTTACAATGCATAACTTATATTGATTTTGCATTTATTTTTTGTCTCTTAAAATATTTCGTTTATCTTAAAATCCTAAAAAGTGTATAATACAACCCTTTGATTTTAATTTTCAAATTAAGAATATAACTAGGCCAGCCAGGTTTTCAATGATTAATAGCTTTTGACACACGAAATCGTCTATACTAATTATCTAAACTAAAATATAACCTTCACAGAACTGTTGTTACAACTATTACTACAGTCAAAGGAGTAATGAATAAATTATGTCGAGCGATGTATAGTTCGCCCAGCATATTGTTAAAAAAGGTACAATTGAGTTAAATGATCAACATAGTCTTTAACAGGTTAAAAATGTCTGCATTCTAAGTACTGCATTACAGTATTACAGTACCTTTCTAACGTTTTGTATGCATTTTTGTCATACTTGGATATCTTTGATTTAGACTAATATATTTTTCCTTGATGTATTTTAAATTCTCTCTTTTTTCGTTAAGTACGATATTTTTCTACTCGTGTAGGCTCATGGTTAGAACCTTGTTTTAACAGCTGGCGACTAGTTAAA
The DNA here is from genome assembly GCA_018207615.1 of Philaenus spumarius. NCBI lineage: Eukaryota > Metazoa > Arthropoda > Insecta > Hemiptera > Aphrophoridae > Philaenus > Philaenus spumarius. The sequence continues at coordinate 844,452 of JAGFPH010000033.1, forward strand.
CCCACTGGGCGGACATGCCAACTATTCCCGATCATTTAAAACGTATAAAAAGTATTATAATAAATCTAGTAGAATGATTAGTTCACCTTGTGAGAGCTATAACTCAGTCATAGATAGAGGGATAAAGACGTCCTAGGCCTAGCTGATAAATCAAACCCAAGTTGTAAGAATAAAGGCCAACTACTAATCATTAGATTCGTGTAATAGTTTTGTTTGTTTAGCTTTTTAGCTCATTACATATCGGAAATATAACTATGTAAGCTGTATTCTTGTAATGTAGGCTAAGCGCTTTAAAGGGTATATTTTCGTATTCATTTTACTCTCTCATGTTAACTTAAAATGTTTTTGTTATCCTTCCTATAATTCGATTTATTTATTTTTTTTAAATGCATTGATTTATTTATTTAGTATATAAATGGTTATAAATACCTTGTTTGTCAAACAATCCTTATTTATTGTGCGACATGTTTCGCCGTTACACAGACGGCATTATCAAGCTACACTTTACAAACACAAGACACTAACATTAACAACATTTATCAACACTATACTACACTAAATATAACAATCCAATAGGCTACAATGAATTCTATTTATTTAGATACAAATAATTGAATGGAATTGGCATTGTGTTTTAAAATACTGACAGATTAGTAAATATTATTCAGAGTATGCCTATCTAAAGAGAATACTGCCCAAATGTACAGACCCTAAATCTCTACGTTTCCAAACAATTCGTCCTTCTGTATTACAAAACATTTGCAACTTTAGAAGCGGATAAAATCTTTAGTTCAAATTTGGATTGCGTATTTTTTAAGTAATATTTTATAAATTTACAAAAAACAAAGATGTGTTTATATAATTCCAAAATGGTAACCGTTTCAACATTTAACGTCGAACTTTACAGACAATGCACAAGAAATTACATTTTTCCTTTTATTGGAAATGACAAAAATATTAAACTATGATTCATAGATACAAACGCAAGGGAATACTTTTTGATGCGTAACATTAAAAATTATACGAGAAAATATTAATTTTTAAACGTTTTCGATTTTAGGCCTACTTAAAATCTATAAACTAAACATAGAATATTTCTTTAGAGAAATATGCCTTTAAAGTATGGTAAGTGGTTTATAACTTTTTAGGATTTTCAAATATGTAGGAATTTTAAGTTTTAATGCATATGTCTGTGTATGAGAGCTATTTTATGTTATAGTTTATTTACAAAAATGACTAATGCTAAGTCTGGTTATGCCAGTTTGACTATCCGAAACTACACCAGTCATCTGAAATTTCAATTCAGTAATTCAATAAGCTAACAATAATCTACGTGATGACATTTATTGTCAACGGTTATTTAAAAAGCACCGATGTTTTTTTTTCAAGAGTGAAACGTTAAGTTTATTATGTTTTTATGAAACACAGTGGGAAAGGTACAAGGAAGTCGACCGCTGACTAGGTTTTCCCTTATTGGTTTTTAGCTCTTATTCAAGGCAAAGTCAGCTATTACAAACACCTCCTAGAAACAGACTTACAAATTATAAATCAGTGAAAAAGATCACTCTAGTATTTATTACTTTTGAGTAATTGTTTTGTTTTTACAGTTTAAATACTTTCCTTGTGGTTTTTACGATCCGTGTTAAATACTGTATGCTATATACCACGGCCAGTTGCATCGTCCAAGGATTTTAAAGTTGTAAAACTATCGCGATTGGAATGGCCGTGGATTTTAAAAGGCCACTAGTGGGAGAGCGTGTGGAAGTTGCATATACAAGCGATATCACTACATTTAAACTTAACACGTCAAACAAACAATGAACAAAGTAGCTTTTATTTTTTTAAACAAAAACACATAAATCTTGAGCATAGTATTCATCGCTATTTAGGATAGAGATTTTATCTACTTAATTATTACTGCGGTACTATCAATGGGGCCTCGGTAATATTGTCAAATTGTATTTTAAATTTAGTATATGTGGTACTTGTGGTATTCTTAATACGAGTTGATTTTTTTTTAACTGCTAGTATCTGGAATACCTCTTTGTTTATGCCTAAGTCACTAGTATAAAGAAATGTTTATAAAATTATATTTTAAGAAAATGTCGCCATTTATTTCGCTAGTCTAATATTAAAATTTTATTGTATAAAAAATATTAATTTCTACAACTAAAATAGCTTTGAACTTATTAGGAACAAATAATAATGCATTTAAACTTATTCCTGCTTAAATTATTAATTTCACTTAAATTAAATTAATCTTATTTCAAGAAAATATAAAAAAATCAGATGAAATAAACAGCTAGGACATCTGCATATAATATAGGTGTACAGCACTAAACGGTATCTTACCGAAACCCAGAATTTGCAAGAAAATCTTAACATTTAATTTTGTTGCACCACATAAAAAGACATAATAATAATGAAAAATAACGCATAATAAAATAAGCAAGAAAGTTATAGAAAAAAACTAAAGGAAAGGCATAAAGACGCCAGCCTATTAATTTACAAGCCAATGCCACTATGATTGTTTTGTTACGATGAAGTGCCTTTCCTGTTTATAAAATGGCGGGACATTCTTGCCCACGCGTAATAAACTCTACACTGTTGTGATATTTATGGTTATGTCTCGTTAAAGACAAATGATAATAACACTCGGGAATACAGACATTTTTATTTTACTTTTAGAATTAAATTACGTAGTATTTTGCTCTATTAAATTATATCTATTTTAAGCAAATATCTAACGCAAATAGATACAATAATTAATTACTTTCATTTAGTTATTATTAATGAGAACATATTATTTATGAATATTTCTATATGCTTGAAGGTATTTCCTACCTGCGTTGTTGAACGTTTAACTTACTTTAACATTGGAGTGTGCCGGTGCTTTAAATTGTAGTTAATATTCTTGTACTCTTGAACACTCGTTGCAAAATAATTGTTTTAGCAATGTATATTTAGTACAAATAACCTAATGTGTTTTGGTCTTAGACAAGTTAACCATCCGAGGCCGATGTGTATTAGGAGCTTTAAAATTGTATTACTGTAAAACTGACCATAATTTCTTAAAAGGTTCTTTTGTCGAGTTAAATTAATCATTAATTAAATATATTTTAGTCGAACTCTACGTTTATGAGTCAAACTTTTCAGGCTAAGCCTAAAATAAAATTTGGTTGCGTTATGGAGGCGTATCTTAATCATCTGATATTAGGAAAAATGTGGTAATAAATATGAAAATTTCTAAAAATAGATTGTGCACAGGTTTGATAGTATTAATATTTTATAAATACACAAATTGGAAATAATGTTTGATATCTTTTTGAAATGGAGCTCATAACTCAGTAATAATATAGAAGATACAGTACTAATAGTAATAAACTCGTCAATAGAAAGGTGACCCAACATTCAATACAAAATAATCGTACAATCTATGTTAATTTACTACAGTGAAATAACAGAGTTTGATTTAATCGTTTCACAAAAATTAAATAAAAAATATTCATTTGTTCAATGTATAATTAAATTAAGATATTTCAATTGAATTGCACGTTATCAACAACTTGGTGAGGAAAATCCAACCGATTATTTATGTTTCTAAGAATACGGTGAGTTTCAAAAGAAATGTTTCTTGGAAGTAACTGGTTTTATTTCCTTCTTAGCGAACAGATCGTTCAAGGCGGTGTAGTTCTAGTAAGCATGTATCCTTTATGCCAAAAGACCGTTGTGGTAAAAGTAAGAATTCACGTATTAACGATGTAATTAATTTTGTGAAATTTACTAAAACTGAATGAAATCTCGTTTGAAACTGTATAAAATGCGTGTACGTGTACACACTTGTAATAGGACACATGATTGGTTCACTGCATTGCGCGAAACGATCATTATCAGCTCGCTCTCACAAATAAATGTAACATAGTAATTCTGTGAAGCTTCAAACCATCTAATGTTTTCCAGTCGAACTATTATCCTTTGCTTCAAACAACAATCGAAATTACATTTGCGCACTCATAAAATTACAAGATTCTGTAAGATTTCAAGAGATTTGTAATAAAAGTGCCCTCTAAAACGTTCGCTTTTCATCACAACTGCGTAAATAATATTATCTATATGGCAACATCTTTTGATGTTTTGGAGAAAACATGTCAACTCATCGAGTTGTATTATATTCGTCAAGTAGTGAACTGGGTGGAAAAGTTTACAAGCGATCACATTAAATCTCAATAATCGGTTACAAGTGCGCGAAATGATAAAATTATCCTTAGAAGCAGCGTGGGATCTGTTTGGGGGTTTTATAAATTTTGTTTACATGGCAACTTGATTAAAATTGTAAAAAATAGCTAACTGGTGACATTAAATAAGTACGTTTTTGGTACCCTTTTCTAAATACCCTTTGTTACTTTGAATAAAGCTAACCCATGTAGTCGGAGCAGATTCTGAAAAAAGACACACAAACCTGGAAATTTTGTATTTTGAGTACGTGTAAATTTGAAGTTATTAATCTTTGTGCTTACAAAACAGATTTTCTATATGTTTTGTTCATATCATAAAACATCTAGAAAAGCACTCGCTTGTTAATCGAAGATAATGATAGATACAACTGTAAAACATTCGATTAAAAATCCCGGTCGGTTTCTATTTTTAAATCAGGAGAGTAAAAGTGATACGTTAAGCAGTTATGCAGTTATGTTGGCATCGTGCCAAGCGGAAGAAATGCAAGCGTTTTATATTAACCATCTGAGATTTACACGTCATATGTAACCATTATACGGCAACTTTTATACGATAAAAAGAATGTAACGTAAGTATTGAAGTTGAAATCGTTATGCTATTCGTGTTACATTGTAAGCGTGCTCTGACATTCAGAAACTTTTTGAAACTATGGATGACGGTGCACTATCATAATAAATGAAAATGTAAGCACTTACATCAACGCTCAATGTAATTATACATTCAATACAAGTTTAATTTTTGTATTATAACAGCACCAATCTGATATGGATTTTTAAATGTGTTTTAGAATGATAAAGAGTTTGCAATTTAGTAAAAATCTACACAATTCAAAATTGATATTCTTCATGTTATTTTCTCTCTATTGATGAGAAAAAACGAGCAGCTCTTAAAAAAACATGTTTAATAAACAATATCATACTTTAAAAAATTGTTCTCCCAAAAATAAAGAATTTGAAAAATTCAGCGAGAGCAAAGAAATGGGATTTTTAAAACAGATGCGCAGCAAATACATTAATGGTAGTATACATTTTTTCGTCCAGTGGGAATATTATAAACATAGTTAACTACAAATTTGGATATAGGCCTAATATAAGATTATGTAATAGTGAAATGTTTAGATAACAAAATAAAATGACAGATATGCCTATAGAAAACGTAGCGAAGGTGATGTAGAAGGGCTAATCATTTTTTTAAGAATATATTTATTAAACCAAATAAAATAATTTAAAAATAATTACGCAAAAACCTCTGAATAAGTAGGATAATGTTGAATTTTGTGGAAGTAAATAATACATAATTATTAGAGAAAATACATAATTTTAAATTAATCACACAATGTTTCAATTGTTTTTTGTTGACTGTACACTAAAATTCATAAGTTAATATTGCTTAATTATGTTGATGGAATAACTCGACTAAAGATGTTTAAATACAACAATGGAGCTCCCAACTCAGTAACAGTAGTATCAATAGAAAACAAATTCATCATCATTCTATAGCCTACACTTCTTACTAGATAATCTTGGGAATCATACTTAGTAAGCTTCAAGTAATTACGATACCTTAGGACTTAGACATTTCATTATACTGTTTCATAGTTAATTATTCTGGATAGTTGTTCTAGATAATAAATACTGAAATTATTACTAGTAAATAGCCAATAAATAAGTTATCGAAATGAGGTATAAAGTCAAAAATAATTTTAAAATTATATTGTAAAATACTAAATAATAAGTCAGTTAGGCAATGTATTCAAATCTAGCTGAAAGTTTCTTAACAGTACATTTTTAACTGTAAACTTTATATTTAATTAAAACTGCCGAGAAAACCTTTCACGGAATACTTAGGTCGCATAAAGATTTCCAATATCCTTATGAATCTATTTAATAAATGTCTTTATGTCACCTGGAACCTTCAATCGCCCTTCACCTTTCCCAATGCCCTCATCTCTATAAGCTTAGATCCGTTTAGACAATCGATACAATTTGCAATCCATAATTACGTTAATGTGTTTGAGTAAAATTGTTTTAATTCAATTAAAACTTTTTCTGATTAAGCTTATAATCACGTTTTGTGCCGACATAAGGAAGATTAGTGTTAAAACCCTCTGAGGATGATGACCATGTCATCGAAATGTACATAAGGGTAAGGTATTAAACTTAACTTACAATTTAGTTGTTTAGTTATAGTTTTTGCTCCTTGTTTTGTGGTTCGGGTTTTTATTTAAATCAGTGTGATTTTGTCGCCACAGTGCTCTTTTATTTGTTTAATGAGGAAGTTTGAACATACGCTTTCAATCAAATACTCACGCACAGATTCGATTAACTTGTCAGCTTATTACTCTACATAAACCTACAGAACTGATTTCATTGTAGATTTGACCATTGGCTAGGTAATGTTATTTAGCTGATTATGGACCATTTTACGAAAGCTTAGGCATGTTGTGAAATCGAAACGATTGCTATGTCCGTTAGAGTCAAACTAGGTTACAATTTCTAAAAATAAAGCACAAAGGAGTTTCAAACTTGACCATCAATAATTCAAAATCGTAAAAACTATTTTTATCAGACAATGGATTCTTCAGGGAATGGACCATATCAAAAGTTATTCTTATTGGGAGAGGCGGTATTTTCGGGCGGTACTTGGGATTTTGAAAATAAATATGCATTTTTATCCCAACGGAGAGAATATTTAACCGTGTTTCTGTAACAAATCAAACTACTGGTAGAAAGCCAAAGCAACTGCATCGGTATTATTGCCTAGAAGAATTCAACAAACAACAATTTTTGAACTGTCGAGCTGTTGTTTTGAAGTAGTAGATTTTTTTTATAAGTTACTTCAAACAAAGACCTTATTTTTATACTTTAAACATTATAGACTTTTAAGTTGTTTAGCGTAAAATATAGAAAACCTTTTATTATCAAGGTGTATTGAACTTTTCCCTTTATTGTAATTTGTAGAATGTACTCTGAAAGCACAAAGTTACTAGAGAACTTCTGTAATAATTTAAGTACAAAATAGATTAAAATAAACTATTTCCTAATTAGTCACTCACGTAGCATTCAAAAGGGAGAATATAATAAGCTGCCACTTATTTCTGAAGGAATGTCTTTTCTATACAAACAAATCTCTATTAGGGTCTGTGACCAGTCCGTTAGGGCCATTGTACTGAAAGTATACCCAGTAACTCCGAACAGGTGTCGACAAATGCTACTGTAGTGCTACCGTAGTCAAGAGGTTTGTCCTTTACAATGTATACAAGGATTATAGTCGTAACTGATATGTCACAGAGGGTGGTTATGATACAAATATGATCTTCACAGTGGTTTAACTGGATTAAGAAAGGTGTAATATGTTTGATCCAAACTATAGATAGATGGTACGACTACTTCATAGGAAGTAGACTATTCCTTTCCTCCTAGACTTTACCGTTAACTAAGCATTACATCTAAGGTGTAGTTAATGTTCACGTGTGAGGAATGCAAGATTCTGTTGATTTTCAGTACTAATTGATTTAAGTACGGTAATTTTTGTTTATAAAGTAAATCAACGCTTCTTTTACATCTTCGATTTAATACTCCACACAATCGGCTTGAAAATATTTACGTTGGTCTTAAAATTATAAAAGTAATATTTCATATTAAAGTGATTTGCCATCACTAACTATTTCAATGTCAAAATTTATAACTAAACGTCAAACCGTCTTTGAGAAATATTCTATGGCA
>JAGFPH010000033.1:861285-874542 GCA_018207615.1 Philaenus spumarius
TGTATACTAAGACAATATAATGTGACACGCAGACATACAAACGACTGATTCCATAGAGGTTCAGTTTTCCTTTTCGGTTCGGAACCTTAAAAATGAAAGATAGAACTAATGTTTTACAAAGTGTTTTCCTTATTACACGCTTTATTTTCTCTTGACCTGTATGTAACGATATATTTCAACGTAATTTTCACCTTAATCAACTAATTTTCAAGACGTCTGATTAACTTGAAAATTTGCACACGTGTCGAGGACCGATGACAATACAATAATTCGCATACCCCCAACCCTTAAATTTTACATATATAATTTTAAATCTTTTGTCACACATACGATATACAAAAATCGAATCTCTTGATTATATTTACTTTTGAGATTAAAAAATAGTAAAATATTTTATAGTTTAAAAAACTAAAAAACATGCTTTAAGAGGTAACACAACTAAAAAGTAGAAATAATTGTAAAAAGCGTGGGGTGCATTTTTATAATAACTCTACTTTTATAAATAGCTACCAATGAAATATTTGTAACATTTGATGTCAAGCACCCCACGCCTTTTTACAATTATTTTCTACTTTTTAGATCGGTTTGCTATTAAAGCGTACTAGCTGACCCGTGCGAATATTTCGCAAGTTCGGAGTAGGCCTACATTTACCTGATTTAACACGTTGTTTTAATTCAGTTAATTAAGTTTATTTATTTACATTGGTTTATAAATAACAGTTTCCCTATACAATCTTACAGTGTAAACAATCTAACTAACAGCTGTCATGCTAGTTAAACAGATGGTTAGTAGATGGCGCCTTTCATTAGGAACATACAGAGTATAATATAAAAGTTTTTTAAATCAATTTTTGTTATTAAAACATGAATTTTAAGCTGTTTGTCTATTTTTCCCGTGTAGTGGTTAAGGAAAGCTTTAAAATGATGCCTCATTCATGTAATTTGATGATGAATTAAGGAAGTTATGGCCGTACCGACAAAAAAATAGTCTTGAGAAATAATATATGCGATTATTGTAGTTTTATTAAACTGTACATTTTTTAATAACGTTTCATTATTATATTTTATTAAAATAAAAAAGTATGGAGTAGTAATAATTGTATCAGTCACCTTTTGTTTATTCATATTATGTTGTAATGGAAATCTATATTATCTTGATATTTAACTCACTGGCAAAATCTCAAAGGGGTAAAAATGGTAAACATTTAAACTAAAAATAAAACTATACATTACATATTAAAATAATAATTCATAAAATTAAATTGATCATAACTTGACACAATCTCTGTCTCTATTAAATACACCATTTCTAAGTTTAAGTCGAGAATAGCAGTTGCAATTTTATTGTGTTATTTCCTTTGGGTAGATTTGATAAATTTCATAATTTCTAAACCTTTGTATTTTATTAAATTATTCATTAATAACACAGTTTGATCAGTGATGAGCTGTTATGATTAGAAAGCTAACTGGAAAGTTTTATTTAAAACTCTGAAGTAGTTTCCGAGTTACAGAAATAGAGGAAATCCTGAGTTTTAGCATGAACTATCCTATAGGTTACCAAGTTGTCTCGGCTTATTCACATAACCAGTACTTGTTATTTTAACAAATAAGAAAACAATACAACCAACAGAGAAATAAAGTTGACCTAATTGTAAGCTATCCGGCCTACACACCTGGCCTTCAGAATAGTGGAGAATTGCAACAAAAGGCAATGTTACACGAGGAAGGGAATGGCCTAGATTAGTCGTAAGGGTTGAGTGACCTCGAAGTCGAGCGTTATAACGGGCTGTGACGTCATGGAGAAAGTGGGATGTCCCCCTCCATGCCTCTCCTCTCCACAGTTTTGCAACAGGTTTCACTACCTTACCGATACAACTAACTTTTTATTTCCTTTTCATACTCAATCCATTCCACTAGAGTTTTAAATGTTTGGCATTCTTGCAACTTGTACATACTCTTGAGTTTGTTTTCCTTAAGACTATGTATTAATGAATGGGATGCAATGTATTTCGGTAAAATTATTCTACACATAAATAGTAGTACGGCTGTACATTAGTCTCCCCGTTATAGATTAACTTATACAAAATTCAATTTTATTCTCTGTAAATACTCGCAGTTTAAAACAATATACAAATATTTTTTTAAATAGGTGGAAATTTCCAATAAATGTAACATGTAAACAAAGAAAAAGTACCAGTACACAAGCGTTTATTAAATTTGTTGATAAACGTCTTTATTAAGTTAATTAGAATAATAAAGACAGGGAGAGGCAGAACTCACTGAACAGCCAACGCAAACATTGGATTCGAACTGTCGAACATTGACAACTGAGATACCGTCGCTTCCACTTTGTTTTATACTTATTTTGAAAGAAAGACATTTTACCAAAAGTTACATAATTTTAATCTTTTCTCTGTGGTAGAATATTTTAAATGATTATTGAATAGCAATCAAGGAATGTGGTTTAATATTATATTCTGATTATGTTATAAGGTTCTGAAGCAAGTATCTTTTTATTTTGTTATATTTTATTATACTTAATTCATTTCAACTCATATGATATGTGAAGTTTTTTTTTTTTTAAAGATTTAATGTTTAATGTGATTTGATTTCTAGTATTTCATCGCCCCAACATACTTTATTTTATTAACCACTATAATATATAAAAAATAAATATTATTGTTTAAATACAAGCTAATGACAATATAATGAGGAAAATTTAATTTAAATATTAAATAAAGTGTAGAACATCATTTTAGATGATATTAAAATCATTGAATTGCACCATTTGAATCGAAGATTTAAAATACAAGAATATATTGTTGTAAATGTTTAGTCACATTCAATTTATTTAAACATTTAAAGCCGTTTAGTTGTAACTTAAAGGTCACTGAGGATGACGACTCTGTCGTTGAAACGAGTTTGACAGTTAAAAGTATTTTTATTTTTAAGAAAAAATTAAAGTTGTGTCTAATACAATTGTTGTTGTTGTTGAATATCTTTACTTCATTCTCGTCGGACTAATGAAGACGGAGGTGTAGGGTTGAACACAACTGTGTTGGACGTTTTAACTGCAGCAAACGTGAACGCTCAAACTAACCACTGCGTTACGTCACTTTAATTGTTTAGTACAATTGTTGTTGTTGCTGAATGTCTTTACTTCATTCTCGTCGGACTATTGAAGACGGAGGTGTAGGGTAGAATACAACTGTGTTGGACGTTTTAACTGCAGCAAACGTGAACGCTCAAACTAACCACTGCGCTACCGCACTTTAAGTGTTTAGTACAACTAATTGTTGTTGTTGCTGAATGCCTTTACTTCATTCTCGTCGGACTAATGAAGACGGAGGTGTAGGGTAGAATACAACTGTGTTGGACGTTTTAACTGCAGCAAACGTGAACGCTCAAACTAACCACTGCACTACGCCACTATAGGTGTTAATAAAAGATGGGGCATGGGCTCTTTTAATCTAGTGAACACCTGTGCAGATAAAATGAAAAGAGATAACCATAGAAAAATAATACTATTAAATAAAAAAGTGCCTTTTATAATAACAAAGATCAAACTTAATCTACTTTCACGTTGTCAGTTTCCTAATTGATAAATGTTTAACATTCTAATATCATAGTAGTTCTAACCTTATTGATTGTATTATGAACATAATCATTTAAGTTGAGACTATGTATATTGTATTACAGAAATTAAGTACAACTGTTCAGCTAAGGAAGTTGAATATAAAGGAGCTAACCCATAATGGTATGTTAGAAATAAAGGTCGTACTATTACAAAGTATCATTTATGCCTTTCTTTTAATGTATTTTTGTAATAAAAATCTGAGTAGAGGTTATATTTACACTGTGAACGTGATTTGAAGAATACGCACGAGTAAAACAAGTAATAGTAATTCAAATTGAATGCTTCTATTATCTGCATTTTTATTTTTGCGTAAATTCACTAATACATTTTTTAAGATGCAACTAATAAATGTTTTCTTGATAATTTGTTCGAATGTTTGTCATAAATATTTAATTCACTGTTTGAAAAAATGTAAACACATATTAAATAAGTAATTGATATAAAAAATACATAAACAAAAATAAATAGGAACTGGAATTATTTTTTATATATTGTGTTTCACTAGTGAATATGCAATAATACAAACATATATTTTAAACAGGAAGCAGAGGGTAAACGCCTTATGTTCAGTTTGCTACAGTTGGCAGTGCCAACATAGTTGCATAGGTTCAAGATTATGCAGTTTACTTGCAACATCCACTGCTCCTCCTCATAAAAGCAATAAACAATTAAGTACGTACTACTGAAGTAGACATGCCTAATTTTATTATTTGTGAGTAAATTGCAAAATGTTTAGGAAAACATAGGCCTACAGAAATATGTGGTAAATAAAGATTGTTCTAATTAACATAAAACATTATTTTTTAAAGTTGTGGTTAAGATTTTGAAATATACATTGACAAAATACGCTTTGAAATTGAATTACAGACTTTAAAAAATTAAACTAATACAAATAACACCTTTCGGTAATATTACAGTATACATCTATTTAATTAATACAAATGATAATTAAGAAAATTTGATTAATTTATTAAACTAAGTTAGAATAAATGTATTTCTTAACTCGAGTTGAAAATGTACTAAACTCTATGTGTTGGCTCTAAAATATTTCAAATATAAGAAATAAAGAAGAATATTTTCTATTAAAATAATATATTTTATTTTGAAGTTTCTCCAAGCATTATGTTTTTGTTAAAGTACTAATCTGTTTTCATCATTGTTTTCTAACTGGTCATTCATGAAATTTGTACAATTGATTGTTCTAGAGCTTGTATCCACTACTGCTACCAAGTGTTCATTATTCCAGTTGAATGTACGTTTTGTTGCTCCTACTCAGTAGCGGTTAAAACATAAGGCTCGGCATCTAGATTAAGTTCGTTGTTTCTTAACTTCAAGTTTTCACTAGATAACGAGAGTTGATAAGTTTTGTTTGCACCACAAGCTGGAAATACACAATGTTTCTTACAAAGACAAATCCGATAGGAATTCGAACCCACGTTAATGTGCCTCTCTCGATCACGATTATCTCGAGGTCAGAATACTTGCTAAAAATAGAATAATTTATATTTTAAAGATTCACCGTGTAGCCATATTGCATACACAACGCCTTACAGTTAATTATCTAGTCCTCGTCTCATCACTGCCATGTGCTTCGTATTCTTTATCAATATACTGGAGTAAGAACTACTATATGAAAAGGAAAACATAGTAGCTAGAAAACAATTGTTAAATTGTGTAACCTAATCAACTGAAAACAATTGGTTTTGTTACTGCAAAACTTACTCCACATACTGATGATTTAAAAATATTTGTGTAAACTAATGGGAAATATGAGCACATTTATTTAGGTTTGAGTTTTACTATAATAAAAGGTGTGAAAACAATGGAGGTTATGTTAATGTATTTAATAATACAATTACAATTGTTTTATAGTGTTGTGTCAAACGAAAAACAAACCCTAATGTTTGCGAATCCTAACAAATTATGTAGTAGAGAATAAACAAGCCATTGATAAATAAATATGAACAAGTTAAACTTTTTATTCGGAATTTCCTTCTAAAAATGCAGTATTATGAAAGTAACGCTTCATTCTTTGGTCAACGACATCTAAGTCCATTTAGTCTCCCAGCCTAGTCTGTAATGAGCTAAATCTTCGTACATCATATTTTCAATTTGGTAATTATTTTTAAAACCAATTAATCAAACAGTTTTTTTATGATGAACGTTAAAATTAGTGCTTTAGATATTGTTTGTTCTATAAGTGCAAGATCACGCACTAAATTAATGTAGCATTAAATGTAAATATATCAATTAAATTACTACAAGAGTTGGATGTCCACTATAATTAGTACGCAGTTATGCAGTATGTTGTATTAGCTAATTAATATTAACACCTACTTTGTCATTAAAAGCATTTCTCCTCGTACCTCATCATGACCTCAAGAATCATTTCGTCGTTAATTTGTATTAACATTGTATTTATAATTTATCCACCCTTAATATATTTGAAATGGAATAGCGATGAGGAATAAGATAATTCTGCTACATTGGCCACCCATGTTAAATATTTTCAAAACTTTACAGTTTTGTGTTTAACCCCCAAATTGAGGTAAGGAGATAAATCTTTTAAGATTTGGACATGAAACATAAAAATTAGGTTTAGTAACAATTTCTGAAAAGATTTTGGTCAAATATGGTACAAATATATTTGTATATATGTATAGATTCATACATCTTATAAATCATACAGTATTTTTCGAAGAATACATTTGAATTTTATGAAGAACTTTAATACTTTTTACTCTGTAAAAGTAAGTTGAAAAGTAAAATGTAACACAAATTAAGATAATGTAATAAAACAAATCTAGGAAACCTATTATATATATATATACATTTTTTTTAATTACTTACAAGGGTTTTATGCCATAGGGGTTTTCTGTTAAAATAAAAATTGCATTTACTATAAAAATGTTCTACAATGTATGATTTAAATCAAAGAACCAAGCTTAAACAATTTAATATGTATAGACTCAAAATGTTTATGGATTTAAAAATATATATTTTGGCTAGTGTAAACGTAACATTTATTTCCTATATAATATTGGATGTAGCAGCAATTTATATTTGTTTATCAGAATGCATAAAAGTTGACCCCCGGGAAGGAAATAACATTTCTCAGTTAGCACAAGCGAGGCCAGCAAAGCCTATACTTACTTAGCAGTAAATCTTGTATCTGAGTTATTTCTTAAGTTACGTTGTGAAACAATGTTTCGTTTAGTGGCCGAGCTAACATAATATCGTTAAGATAGTGCATTTAAATATTGTATCTATTGTGCATGCAAATTTGTAATTTGAACACATATTTTTCTCTTGTGAAATAAAACTATTGCAATTAAAGTTAAAATGCTTTGGGAGTTCACTTTACAAAAATGTGTCTAGTTTACATTTGCCATTGTAGTTTGATAAAAACTAATATCTTATGTTTTGAAAATTAAATTAGTTATAATTTTTAATATTTTTTTTAATTTTAGGTTAAATTCTTAAAATGTATATTGTTTTGTGTAATGCAGCCGATGTAAATCGCCTCTAATGTATTAAACTTTATTAATGAAATAAAGACGACAAAAGTGGAAAAGAGAATAATAAAATAAACAATAAAACTAAAATGATTAGCTGAATGATAAGTAATTTAAGTTATAAATATGATTTCTTACCGTCACTAAGGTATCCTCGTCCTCGTTACGTGTTACAGCTGTTTCGCTACTCATTGAATTTTTGGGATGTCGTCAGAATAAATTAAATTCATCACAAATCAGAAAAATAAAAAGGTTGAACATAGCTACACTTGTTGGTCAGGAGGTAGACATGACATGTGTGAGTTTCATAATTTAATAATTGTACAGTGTTTGAAAATGAGATGAGTCGCAAAACAGCTGTAACGAGGACGAAGATACAAAAAAAATAAAATAAATACAAATAACTCAATTTATTAAAACTATTTCTGACTGTAGACTTTAACTATGATATGCAAGAACGTATGCCAAGTATAGAAAGCAGTCACTGAATAGAATTAATCCTACTAAAGAAGATGAGTCTGTCGTCTTCGAATCAGACATTACGTTGACAACTTTCTCTCTTAAAACGAATTGAAACCTTCGAACCTATTCCATTACCGCTTCCCGATATATAAAAAGTTACCTCATACTCGTTCTTTGAATTGATTTATTGTCAACATTGACGGTAATAGTCTAGTCTTCCTAAAAATGTTTTGTGAACTAAATTTAAAAAAGTAGTTTCCTCCGTTTTGTATTTATTTAAGTGGGTATTTTGTAAATGTAACACAGTTTTTTGCAACTTTGAATATCTGAGAAATAAATTCAGTTTCACATTATTCTCTACTACATATCTTATATTTGCATACGTGTTTACCAATATAATGCCCCACACAAGAGATTTCTATGAGAAATTAAATAATATTGTGCTTGTATATATTAAAAAACATATTTTTGCACACAATAATATTTGTTGTCGTTCAAATGATAATTTTAAATTTTATTTGCCACTAAATAGATACAAACCGACACGGAAAAGCACATTTTTTAAATTAAAAAGGACTTAAGAAAACATGAATTTACTTAAAATGATTTTCTGCCTAAAGTATCCACAAAATTTTAAATTTTATTCAGGCTTCTAAGTTTTATTGTATTTTTAAAATTGTTTGTGTCTTGAGTAGCTTAGTGTTATTGTTCAAACTCCGTTCTTTTATTAATAACCAAACTAATGTAGTGACTAAAAGTGCAATAAATTATATAATCAAGTTAATAAAATATAATAAAATACAGCATGATCTATTATAAATGTGATGTTAGAAGAATTGGTTGCTCCAAGAAACATACATTAGTACATATAGTTAACTTTTCAAGGACCCATATTGTAATGGGTCCGAAAATGAAAATGAATTTTGTTTACACATTCGTATGTTTTAAGGTCATTAAAGTATTTTTACATAATTAAAAAAAGATCTTTGTGTGTGTGTATATGTACGCATAGGTTTTTCCTGAAAAAGTCTAAATCTCTAAATAATATTGACTTCGATGGAGGTATCAATTAAAGCGTGTTACAACAATTTGAACTAAAAGAGGTTTTATAAAATTATTTCAGCCGTTTAAAAAAAAATATCTGCGCATTCAAATTAGGATTGGACCAAACTAAATACCAAAAAATAGATAAGATTGCATTCATATTGTTTACAGGTAAGTTATTAATAAAAATATTTGACGATTGAATTCATTTGATACAAAATTAAACTGAGTTTTTCAAATATTTAAATAGAAAGAATAAACAAAATCTTAATATGCCTTCGTAACGTAAAACGGGTTAAAGCAATATCGGTATACACACTTCTGCACAACGTTGGATATTTTTTTAAACAAAATAAGCAAATACCGCACATAATTTGTTTCTTATTTATGAATTAAAAACCCATATTTAGGAAATATTTATGTATGTATAACAACCTACTTTATAAATAACAGTTATACAGCATAATTAGGTTTACTAGCATAATAATCCAAAGTAATTTTAGGTTAGGTCCCACCTATACTAATATAAGTGATTTGAAACGGTATTTTAACTAGCGTTTCACCTAAAGGTTTGACAAGGAAACAATAAGAAATACATTACAATTTTGTAATTTTGTTATAAATACAACCTCCATCGAAATATAGTAGAACAGAACTGGCGTTTGACTCGTTCGTACCCTAGAACTTCATCCGGATTAGTTACAAAACTAACTAATTTGAAATAACGAATGCCTAAACCAAAAACGAATTATTTATTTATTTTTATTCTCCACAGAATTATACAAACCACGAACATTTATAATAATCATACAACATGAGAAATTAATAAGAAACTTAATAACAAAACTACAAACTAATCTTTATTCAAACTATTTATACTAACGACCGTAGGTTCTTGGTGAAATTCCATTATAAATAAATAAATGAAAACTTTTTGTAATGTTTCATAAATCTTTATTGAGCCGTGCCGACCTAGGTTTCGTCAGCTACGGCATTATCGAAGGCAACTTAAAGACTAAAGGAACAAGAAAAAATCTTAAAATGTTTCAAAATTATTTAAATTCTGTTAATGAGGCGATACAATTCACTATGGAAATAGGCATGGAAAACACAATAAACTTTTTAGACCTGAAAATAAAAATCGAATACAGTAAACATGTATTTATTATATTTAGAAAACCAACATTTACTGACAACATTATCCATACAACATCACAACATCTAATCAGCCATAAACTAGCCTCATTTCACAGCATGTTGTATCGTCTCATTAATGTTCCCATGAATGAATTTGACTTTCATCGGGAAATTAATTGCATTAAATTGATTGCCTCTAATAATGGTTATAATGGTCAACTAATTGAAAAAATGTTAAAAAAAAAATTAAAAAAGAATGTTAAAAAGCTTATATTCCCTAATAATTGTAAAAATGAAACTACAGATAAATGGCGTAGAATCAATTACATCGGTAAAGTTAGTGTTACCGTAGGTAAATTATTAGAAAAGAGAAAGCATTGTAGACCTGCCTATTACAATAATAAATGTCTGGGAAATATTTTAAATAATTCCAAAGACAAAGTTAGTAAATTTTCAAAAAGTGGAGTGTACAAATTAAGTTGCAAAATGTGTAATGCAGCTTATGTAGGGCAAACAGGTCGTAGTTTTAAAACTAGATTAAGCGAACATAATAGAAGTTGGCGATTAAACTATGATGACTCTAGTTTTTCTAACCATTTAAAAACACATCATGACATTTTAGACTTTAATTTAAATACAGATTTTCATGTTAATTGTAAGGGTAATAAGTTAGATGCTTTGGAAATTAAGAGGTTAATTAATAAGGACGTAAGTTTAGTTTTAAACGAACAAATATATTTAAGCAATTCGCCACTTCTACAACCGTTGTTATTGACCAGTTCGATTCCTCCCCCATCCCTAACCTAACGGTATTTTGACCTACCTATACCCAACTGCTGTGTGTTGGATTTTTCTGGTCCCTTTTAGTCTTTAAGTTGCCTTCGATAATGCCGTAGCTGGCGAAACCTAGGTCGGCACAACTCAATAAAGATTTGTGAAACATTACAAAAAGTTTTCATTTATTTATTTAATCTTTATTCATTGAAATTAAAATAAACTTGTAAAACAATGTTAAAATATCAAAATTCTAAATATAAAGTAAACAAACTCTTCGGAAACCATACTAGCACACAGAAATGCAATTAATTGTTAGATTGGTAATTCATTCTTACTATTGTACTGTAATACAAAATTATATAATATGTTTGAAGTGAGCGTAGGCTTTCACAATTATATTACAATTTGAAATAATACAGGAGTATTAACAATACTTTATGAAAGCCTAGGTCTACTTCTAACATTTATTGGCAAAAGTTAGAGTACTATACTAACATATAGTTGTGTATGGGCAAAATATGGATCCTGGTTATTAAAATTGATAATTATTATCATTATCATTATCAATAATAATATTAAGTTATGTCACACTCTGAAGTTGATCGTGTGAACCTCATGGTTCACACTTCTTGTGAACCTCACTTCTTGTTATATTTCATATTGTTAATTATAGTTTTTACACATTTCGACAAATCTGCTATTAGCCCAGTCAAATTAGAAAATGCGAAAGTTTTGAAACTTTGTAGTATTGTTTGGGAAGGTCTTATAATGAACATATCAAAAGTCCTGATCGGCGGGGGGGGGGGGGGGCTGCAGGGGGCCAACATATGTGACTTTTTGGTTTTTCGTAAATATCTCGGAAAATATTTACGTAAGTTATATTTTTATTATAGGGTCTAATAAGTAACTCTTAAATATTTTCTGGGATTATTGCTGGGTCCAAAGTAAACACCAAATCACTGTTCATTTGTCTAAAATCATTTCGGTTGTCCTACTGTGACCAAAATGCATTTTTATTAACTAATTCATATTTAAAAAAATTACTTCACGAAATAATACCAAACTTGTATTAGTATTACCTACGTGGGAAAAAGTTTTGTTGACTTAAATATGTTTTAAATGGCAACCGTTTAAATCTTTCAAACGAAAATAACGAAAAACTAGCGCTTTCTCGAAAACATATTAAAAATAGCTTTTTTTATCATTCCCTATCGATTGGATTTTATTTTTTGAAATTGGTTAGAGAATAAAGGACTTTATGGCTTGTTTGACAGACAGTGCACGCCCCTCTTGGAGCCGATGTCTGCGGCAATGCAACAATGTGTTTTTACTATACTTATGCTATTGGTAAGTACTTGTAAGAGTTGCCTGAGTTACTAAACTCTATCTTGCCATCTGATTATTTGTGATGATACAGTAAAAATCAGCACCAGGTGATTCTGTTTTTGTTGACATTATTATTGTTCTGAAAAAGCAACAAATATTAGACCAATTGTGTAAATAATATTGCCTTTAAAAGAATTTTAGCATCAAGTTTATCGTGTTTTTAAACTGTGTTTGCTTTATTAATTAATTGTGGAAAGTTACACAAACGCTGAGTATTGTAATTTATGAACTAAATGTATGGGGCTGCCCTTGGATCTGCTCGTGAAGCTAGAAGACTGTATGCGGATTCTTTCCCCAATCGTCAACTTCCTTCAGCTAAATTATTCTTAGACTGCACAATAGATTAAGGGAGGTTGGTTTGTTTAAAGTCAGCTTGAGGTACACTGACCAGCTCAGGACAGTTCGTAGTGTAAAACTTTCGGATCATGTACTGTATACTTTTGAGGACAATCCACGAACGAACAAGCTTACGATCAGTTGCTGATCAAAATAACTCAAGTTATACTACAGTGTGCTAAAATTCCTCTAAAGGCAATATTATGGACACAATATTGTTTGTTGATTTTTTAGAACGATAATAAAGTCAACAAAAACAGAATCAGCTGGTGCCGATTTTTACTGTATCATCACAAATAATCAGATGGCAAGATACAGTTTAGTAACTAAGGCAACTCTTAAAAGTACTTACCAATAGCATAAATTTAATAAGAATTTGTGTAAAGAGACAAAATAAATGGAACACATTTGATTAAATTTATTATTGCAATAAAATAGTATTTATTTTATTACATTGTTGCTTTGCCGTCCGATACTGACATCGCCCCCATCGATCAATTGTGTAGATAATTTATTTCTCTTTATTTTTTATAGAACCCATATTTTCCAAGATAATTACGAAAAACCAAGTGACATATTTTTGCCCCCCTGCCCACCGCTCACCCCCTATCGATCAGGACTTTTGATATGTTCATTATTAGACCATCCCAAACAACACTACAAAGCTTCAGAACGTAAACCGTACAACGCCCAATATTTGTCTAATTGACTGGACTATGTAAACAGAATCCATAAATATTAACACTGACAATCTCATCTTGGCCAACACTTAAGTATAGATTTACTACATGAAGTATGCGAAGTCATTGTAAACTAAACAAAGGTCAGGCATGTTTGTAGTAGTAAAGTCGGTGATTTGTTTGGTATTATGTACTGTAGTGTAGTTTATGTACCACATTATTAAAATAATTAATTGTGTTATTAAAAAATATATGATTTGTTTGATATTATGTAATGTAGTGT
>JAGFPH010000033.1:880925-908123 GCA_018207615.1 Philaenus spumarius
GAGTGACGTCGTCTGAGTAAGCACTTGTAATGAGGGAGTGACATATGAAAGGAGTAGTGGAGTAAGCACGTCATGTGGAATTGTCACAACCTTATAGGTGCCCAATTTAAGAGATGTTGACGTAGGAGTGACGTCGTCTGAGTAAGCACTTGTAATAAGGGAGTGACATATGCAAGTAGAAGCGGAGTAAGCACGTCATGTGCAATTAACACAACCTTATAGGTGCCTAATTTAAGAGATGATGACGTAGGAGTGATGTCGTCTGAGTAAGCACTTGTAATGAGGGAGTGACATATGCAAGCGGAGTAAGCACGTCATGTGCAATTGTCACTACCTTGTAGGTGCCCAATTTAAGAGATGATGACGTAGGGGTGACGTCACATATCTGAACGAGAACTTACAGAGGGAGTAACATATTCAGAAGAGTGTCACATATCCGGGTAGGGTGATATATCCAACCACCTTGTGATACTCGTGCCACAGTCAGGATAACTGACGGATGCAAGGTCGATGACGTCAAATATCTAAGTGAGAATGCATCTACAAAAACATTTACACTGCATGACAATAAGAGGGAGCGATGTAATTATGGAAAAATAATATTCGTGAGTAGGAAGGGTTACATATTATATCCAACCATATGTTGGATATACAAAAAGAAGGAATGAGATATACAAATACCACGTGTTGCTCGTGCTGCAGTCAGATAACTTACCGATGTAAGGTCGATAACGTCAAATAAATATCTGATTGAGAAATTATACAGAGATAATTTAAATATCCAAGAGGAGGGATGAGATATGCAAAGGGATGGTACGACCCTGGATATTAGCTTTATTTGATATTTTTAGTAGCCACGTTGTCAGAATCTCTTTCTCTATAAATATTTATTGATTAACACTAACATTGTTCTACACAATTAAATTAGAAATACAACAGAAAAAACAAAGAAATTAATGTTAAAAACACCTCCTTTTCTGGTAACCAGATTTTCTATTAAGTAAAATAAACTTAATATTTTTTTTTCTTTCCATATTATTATTCTTGAAGCGCAGGGGATGTGAGAACGTATTACTCCCCGACCTTTTTGTCCTAACTACGGACGGTTTAAGAAAGTACACACTTTGCGTTAAACTATTTAACTCTGTTAACTCTGCGTTAACTCCGTTAAACTATTTTTACGCTGGTTTATAACGTTGTTATCAAATAAGGATTTTCTTATGTTGTTAGCTATAGTAGGGTTTTCTTTCCAAAGAGCATTTTAGTTCTAGATATATCAAGAGTTGATTATACGTATAATCCTTATAAGTTATCATTCATTTTCTTTAAAAATGGAATAAACGCCTCTTCGAAATAGTTAATATAATTAAGGTGCGATAGTTTCTTTTTTTAAATTATTTGTCATATTGATTTACATTTTTAGTGTTTCACAGTTGTATTTGTTCTTTCTTATGAACCTCTTAAAATTTCTTAAAAACTAAACATATTTGCGAGGGTAGACGTTTGAAAAAATTGTGATAATTGAATCGTTACAGGCTTTGAATTAGGTAGATTAAGATAAGCGGTTGACTAAGGTAGCTAAGAAAATGCAACAGCTAACAATTTGTAGACTGATTCTCCTGGCCTAAGGTCTTAGCCATATTCTCGAACTACTTTTATCAGCCTACTCTTTTTGGACAGGGACTTGTAATTATTTTTTCTGCATTCATGTTTTTGTGGGATTTCTTTTCGTTAGCATAACACTTTTGTGTTAAATTACAGCAACATTAAGTATATTTTTTAAATACATTTTATTATTTTACTGTATAGACTACTCAAATATTTTGAGTATTTATTTTCAGAGAAGTTGTAAACATATCCTTAAAGTATTATTTAGACTTAATTTTATGTTTAATTGTTAAAGTTAATCAGCTGTTAAAAATGTGAATGTACCTCCCTGTTGTATACTTAACCGTTATACGTTTGAATCGAGGTGTATTGTTGGATGCTGATTGTACACTTAATAAAATAACATACGATTTTAAAATTATTGCTATTTTATATTTCCTTATTATTCAAATTGAAAAGTCAAGCTGAACTAATTACTGACTTTTAGAAGAACCTAACTGACTGTATAAATAAACATCTAAATGTATTAATATTAAACTTTATTCGGGAACCTTTTGCGTTAATATCTTCCTGCCAAATATTATGTTTCTAGGAATTATAGTTTTTGAGATATAGAACATTGTACTAAGGAGCTTTGAATCATTATAGTAAGGAAAAATAATTTGAAATAATTATCATCTGAAACGATTATTATTTTAATAAAGTAAATGTACCTTCTTGCCTGTTTTTTCACTAGAGTTTCAAACACTATATACTAAGCGTAAGGTGGGATTTCCCTGAAGCAAACTTTATCAGGATATAAATCTGCCATTACATTACGTGCATACCAGATACCATGTAGGTTAGTTAAGTCCTTGACTCCATCTTAACAATCCGTATTTTAATACAAGCAATTATCTGTTTGTAAGAACGCGAGCCTCTCCTTGATTTGCTTTATAGATATGAATACTTTAACACTGTTCCAGTAAGTGTGTGTACACGTTGGTCTATACCTTGTAGGGTGTATACATTAAAAACAATAACAGAAGAATGATTTGTAAAGTTATAAGTATGCAGTTATCAGATATATCAAGTTTTTATGGCAGCCATTTTAATTAAACCAACGGTCTTGGATGTGATCAATGAGAATTTTGCTTAATGTCAGGTTAAACTTTAATTCTGTAAACAGTGTTGCAATTCTTTTTCAAAAATCTTTTGATGAATTTCTTATAAAGGTAAAACTTTAAGCTCCATTGTTTATAAAGTTTTCATTGTTGTCGGCCATCAAGGCGGTTCTAGGTCACCCGAGAGTTAACCAAGGCGGCGAAGAGGGGTACAGATTTAAAAAAAATTACATCAAGACAAAAAGCAGTAAAACTAACTTTTTAAAGGCACACTCGACTTCTGAAAATGTAATATAAAATACACAATATTTTACAGTTATTTGGAATTTTTCGTTTTAATTATAGGCCTACATGTTTTCAATTGCGATTTTAAGTGGCCGCTTTCCTATAAGGTGGAGGGAGTAGCTAGTCAGTAAAAGTTACCAAATCAACAAACAAAGTAAGCTAAATAACCGGTAATCAAAAAATTCCATCAAATCTAACTTAATTTCCGTAACAACTTTAAATGTTGTCAAAATAAACGGTACCAGAAACTGGCACATACTTTCTCACAAACATATTTAAATTATTAAACAGATTCACTGTGATTTCATAATTGTATTAAAGTAGGAAAGGGGATACATTAAAGTAGGAGAGTAACTAATAAATATTATTATTATTAGCTAGAGAGAAAACTATTCGATCGATTTAGAACAAATTTGCACCAAACATGTCAATTAGTTCTGTATAGATGCACGAAAAAGAGTTTTGAAAATTTTTGAAAAACAACCTCCTTTTTGGCCGAAAACCCCCAAAGATTAGTTATTATTATTAGCTAAACAAGAATTTTTAGAAAGATGCGGTGTTTTGCATATGGTAGGGTACAAATAAGCCAAATTTTATCAAAATGTTTCAAAACTGTTTTTACAGACCTAATTGACATGTTTGGTGCAAATTTGTTCGCAAACGATCGAATAGTTTTCTCTCTAGCTTTGTATACATACAGTCAGACAGACATACAGACAGGCTTTTTGTAAAAAAATTTTTGTCTCAGGGGATCCCAAAATGGATATTTCCACAAAAATCTTAACATCGATTTTTTTGCGATCAGTATACTTTTTCTATACTATAGTATAGTGAAAAATTAATAAAACAAAAGTTTCAATTGTTCAATTTTACAATACGTATAATAATAAATTTCTTCAAATTATTATTCAGACCTTCTGTAAACCTTTAAATTGTTGAACATATTTTTGCACTACAGAAGACATTTTATTTCTTAAGTTCCAGACAACATAATTAATTTTAATAATTTCTTAAATTGTTGGATGGAATTCCTGGCTTAGAGTCGCCTTTGGTTGGTCAAACTAAAATCATGTAACTGGGATTAAGAATTCAATCAGAAAGTAACTTATTATTCCAAAATTAAGACTTGAGTAGTTTGACATAATCCGTTGAAATTGAGCTAGACTCAAGCAAGAGAGTATAGATTTGCAGTGGTTAAACGAGTTCGTAGGTTCGAGCCTAGTTACTGTAACTAATGTAAGTTACTGTTACCGTAGCCTAATCTAAAATTGTAAAAACTATAAACAAAACAAATTTTATAGACACATTATTGTAAAATGAAACTTTTGTAGTAAACAATTATTAATAATTTCTACAAGTTAGACGAATGAAAGTAAAAGTACGGGAAGCGAACGCCAATAAAAAGGCTCTACTTTACTTCGAGGTTCGAACTGAAGCGAGCTATACGACGCGTTAACCATAGTAACCGCATCAACTACCGTCCAAACATGGACTAACTATATAGTATTTTCATTGCTCATTAAGAAATGTTACAGATTACCTCTAATTGATAGTAGTACAAGAGAAAGTAAAGTATAATCTACCAAAAAAATTAAAACGTATTTGAACAAAATACTATATTTTTTCCTCATCGGGTCTTCCAAATTCCGTAAGTTTTCAAAAATCTGTAACAGCTTGAAAGTTGATAAGCATACCTTGAAAGGTAATATCTTGGATTTTCATGTATATTTCCCGAATTTGTTCGAAATTATCTGAAAACTATTTTGGTAATTACTTTCATAGTCTTTTAATGTTCTAATGCCAAACACATGTATAAATAATACTATGACTTGCAAATAAATTAATTCTAGATCATGAATAAAGGCAGCATAAAAACTAGCCAATGTCATTTTTTCTACTTGGAAGTCAAGGTATAGTGCTACCTAAATAGGAAACTAACCTTTTAGATATAGAAGGCTTATACTTGTTATCAAGTTAAATGCATTTTAATCTTCTCTGTATAAACGCGGCATAATCAGTGCGACTGTTAAGATGCCTAGCAGTACTTCAAATCGTAACGTTACAGATTGAGGCTCGATCTGCGACGATCATAGTTTGAAACAAAACTCTTTACTACCTCTTGTGCGTTTGTGTTTCACAATGAAATTTGACATAGTTAAAATTAAATTAATACTAACATGCGTGTATTCAAAAATCAGAAATTAATTTTGGGAAATTTCTACCCCAAAAATAAATATTTGATTATTAAATATTCTGCCATGTGGTATAGTTTGAAAGTACTTAAGAGTATTAAAACCTCTTTTCATCTTTTATGATACATGTATTTAGTTTTTAAAAATTTCCTGATACTGTTGTTAAAACACCATCATTGAAAATATAACAGCTAAAATAAATGATAACCAGTTCTGTTACAGGAACGGGTCAAAGAAATACTTCTCTAGTTTTCCATGAAGTGAAAATATGCGGTACATATCGCGTTAAGAGGCTTTTGAACACTATGCTTAAGTTTGTTTAGAAGATAATTATAATGTTTTCAATACCATGTTTCAAAATAGAATTTTCAAATATCAATAAAATTAAGTATAAAAAGAGGTCTTTGTTTCAAATTGTACAAACAAGTTTATCTACATTCAATTGCATAAAAAATGAATGTAACATAATAAGTCAGAAATAAAAAAATAAAAATGACAACAGCAAATGGGTTATATATAAACAATTTAAGAATATTCTTAATAACATAATTTATTCAGTATGGTCCAGCAGATCATAAGTATTGCAACAAAAGCGCACAACATCCTTTAATGTTTTGGTGAAATCTAGAAACCGATGGAGCTTATAATTATTGCGAAATAGTGTTAAGTTTGTTGGTTAAATACAGCAATGTTGCAGGGCTGTGTTCTAGTAAAATTCCAAGAAGAGATTACGCAATTTATTTATTTTCGTTTATAAAATTGTATATCCTAAAACACATTAAAAATAAAATCTAAAGGACTATTTCTCTGAAATGAAGGTGATTTGCGGGCTCAATGATGCGTGTTAAAGTTAATATAAACCACGTTATTTATAATGATTAACTCAGAGTGAGCGCTCAGCCTTGGATCGAGATGGCATAGGCTAAAACAAAGCTATGGGCAGCGAAGCATGATCAAGGACCCATAGCCTTGGCCCCGTTGTCACACCGGGTGAATGTACCTCCTTGCCTAGAGAACATTGCTTGGGACACATTAACAAACTTTGTTACAAGAAACGGTAAACCAACTTTCTCAAACATAACGGCAGCACAAGGGAACAAATCAGCATGACATAAAGGATGCCAATACATTCTTGAAAATGAATTATACAAGTCTCTTGTTTCGTAAAGGAATATAAATGTACACGAGGAAATTAAATATCTCAAAAAAAAAAAAATATTACTTGTATATTATATTTATTACAAGTATTTTAAATAATTATTTAGGAGTTTTAGTAAAATTGAATAGGTTCTTAAAAAAGCTAAAACATTTTGTAATGTACTGGTTCCGCGTAGTTCTTGAAACTAAAATAGATTTGCTTCCATCGAAATTATGTAAACACTAGATTCTATTGATAATAAGCTACCTTTAAATGATTTAAATGAGCATAATTTAAAAGGTCTCGTATTTGAACTGCCAAAAAAGGAACAGCTTCCTGTAATTAGTAAATTTTCCATATGCAAACGCAAGACTAGCAAAATGTGTTGCCTTATGTTTTCAATTATATTTTCTAATTAATTACGATTACGCCTACTTTAGAGTTGTTTCCCAAAATACCTGCGCAGAACTTTACAGCAGAAAATCTATACGTAAAAATAATATCGTCTTGGTGAATGTTAATTTGTAATGTAGAATTATAAACAATTGAATGGTCCTAGCCTGCGTCTATACGGGTCCCTTCATTTAGTCAGTTATGCAAAGGTGATACACTTTCGAATTTCCGCTTCAATGAATCCACTGTTGAGAAATCCGGTTCTGTTGACCAACTACGGCAAAGCCGAAAAACGGAATTTGTAGTTTTTGCCAGTTATAGATAGTGTAACACCGAATGATAAGAAGTGATAGGAGTTAACGAAATACCACTTGCATTTTCATAAATAAGGAATATCATATGTTAATTAAAAAGTACCTACATTTTTACAATATTTTGAAGGCTACTTTTTCCTTTCGTAGCTTTTTCCTTATACAAAAATCATGTATATGTATCATGATATCTTTGAGATGTCATAAAAGTAAAACCCTGAAAGTAGGCCAATGACATTTCTCCATTGTCATTACATTTAAATAAGCTCATTTGACTCGTAAAGAATATTTATTAACTTCTACACATCAATATATATATCTACCTTTTATACAGCACAGTTTAAGCCTAGCGGCCAATTGATATTATTTGATGTATTTAAAATTTACCTCAAACCATCCTAGGATTTTAAATATGAGATCTTCATAGAAAATTTAAATACAATTTATGTTTTGGTCTCATGAGACGTAATAGTTAATACGTATTAACATTTTTAATACATTTTTGTACATATGGGAGTGGGTTGAAATTTGTAATCATAAACTGGACACACATTTTAAAATCGTTGGAATGGTTCTATTGCAGTTGTTTGCTTTAAACGACGAAATTATTATAACCTTATCGTACCATTTCCATAACAACCTTTCAAAAATGGTTTCAGGGTACAGCTAACCACAAAATATAAATGCACTAATTAAAACAATCTTCTCTCAAAAGTTAAGCATAAGTACAACTGGAGGTTCTGATTATTTTGTTCAATAAATACTTCATAACCCATAATATAAATCGCACTGAACGAAGTCATTGTTACAGCTACAGGAATACGGAGACAGAAAACATTGTTGCAGATTCAGAAACACCTTGAAGTGAAATTGAAAATACCATATTAAAGTCACCTGAATCGCTGAATCAAACATTAGGAGGTTCTACTGACAAAATGTCAAACGAGCATTCTGTTACACCTGAAGATTTTTCAGCGGTCTGACAGAAACAAAAATCCTACACAGCGTTGGAAATGTAATTTTCATCCAAGACTTCTGCAAGAAGCGGTAGATTTGTAACGTACTAGTAATGAATTTCAAACGACTATTCTAAAACCCTTAGAATCTGTAGCAGTAAAGAAGATATTGCTGCAGGTAAATCAACACAGCTTTGGAAATACCATTTCAAAAACTTCTGCACGAAGCGTTAGTGTTGTGACGTACTAGTAATGAATTTCAAACGACTATTCTAAAACCCTTAAGGAACTGCAGCAATGAAAGAAGATATTGTTGCAGGTAGAGGTACACCTTGGAATGACCTTGGTGTGACCCCGGCAGAGACTTCTGTGCCAAGCATCGATGTTTATTTTATGATTTATTTAACTTTAAAGTCACAAAGCTACGCGAGTCGTGTAAACAAGAGTTTAGTGTCAACCGCTGAAGTTTATTCGATTGTACATTAGCGGTGATAGACCATTCGTTGAAAGTAGATCGCATTAGAATGTAATTTGCATTTAACAGTGACAAATGATTCCATTTAAATGAAGACATTTAAACCATGATGGAATACTGAGTGAAATGTCTAATGGTTACTTGGATCATAACTCGGTAATTGTATTTAAATGTGTAGTAAAAGTAATGGAAATAAATGATAGACCTACGCTAATGCAAACTTACTTATACTCACTTCCAAATTAATTATAGCATAGCATTTTGAAAAAACAAATTAGCGTCAATGTAACACAGAATCATTCTTTTTACATTTAATATTATAAATCGTTTGGAAGTGAGTAAGTTAGCAACAGCGTACACCCATCATTTCCTTTACTTACTTGTTCGATAAAAATCATACTCAGATTTTCTACAGAGGACTGCCAACAGATTTATTGGTCTGATCACATAATTTAAGCGACCTCAAAAAGAGCAATGAAACAAAGAACTATTGCCTAAACAATGTATTTAATAATTTTAATGTTTTCACCAACTTAAAACTTTAAATTGTTTCCTCTGTTACGTTAAAATTAATTGTTAACAGATTTGCGTACTAAACCCACTGTCATTTTTCATATATAAGAATTCGAACAGTTTGTGTAATGATTCTCATAACTATTATACTATCTTATAAAACTAGTTTTACTTAAAAGGTTTTGTTTTAAAACCATAGGTTCACAAATTAGTGTTTGAACGAAAAACAAAACCATTGATGTTAATGTTTAGAAACTAACAGAAGTTTCTTTAAAAAAACTTAATGGATTAATTGCACATGCGGAAAAGCTCTATGTGTTTTTAAAACCAAACCTTGTCCTTTATCACCATTGAAAGTATAAGTTACGGTCTTCATTGTATAAAGCATTGGCCATAATAACAGGGAAGAAATTAACTATCGACTGGAAACAGTACAAAACGACAATTTAACAAAACGGGAAGTGCAGGACACTTCCTTGTTAGGTAATTAGTTTTGATTTCCGGTTTCCAGGATTTAAATTTGCGGTAAACTATAAAACGGAATAATAATTCTTTTGTTATGGTTATTTGATCCTGCAACTGCCGTTATGGTGTACGAGACGGACATTGACCCTCGTCCTTGAGCTACATGCCGAAGCTTCACGCAATGGGGATACGCATATGCAAAAGTGAAAGCCAGGCTCTATGTTCGGTTAAACCTGGTGTATAAACGTGTTCGTGTCAATATATTAGCTACTACTTGTCAATACACAAGACTTCCATTACTGATAACTAAATGTTATGGACATGGGTGTAGTTCAAGAATGATCTTTGGCCATAGATTAATTGCTAGTTTTAAATGTAAACTTACGAGTATAATTATTACAAAATGTAAAAGCCTCAAACCTAATAACATGGTTGCGCAATATCTAGGAAGTTTATTAGCTTTTATAAAACTTATCGATATCTGTCTTTTAGTTTATTATTTTCGATTCTGCACTAAAATTTGAATGATATCGTTGTAAGCTAGTTCAGACATAATGTGTACTAACACTATAGTCGATTTAAAATGTGTTTATTAATGGTCTATCTGAAACTAGTATCATATTTTTTTCTAGTTTCAGCATCTATAAATTTTCACAGTTTGTTCACTGCAGAATTGTTAAAATGGTGATTTTATATAAAACATTAGAATTTATTTAATTCTTTTTGTTTTTAATGTCAAAAATCACCGACGGTCTATCACTTTCAACTTTCTTACTTAATAAACATCATTCTATGATCATCAAACGGACGGCAAACGGAAACCTTAAGCTTTAGAGTGAAGTACGTCAAACTCTCAGTTACAATGCCGGTAACCTTTGTTTAAAATGGGTTATAATGAATAATTAATTGAGAAATGACGACGAGATGGTAGACGCCAACAAGTAAATTCAAACCTGTGCAACTAAGTTGGTGTTTCCAATAGTAGCTAGCTGGATGAACGAGCTAATTAATTGCTCTTCGACAAGCCCTATTTAGAAATCATACATTCAAAGTTGTACTTTTTTTAAACTAGATTTTAATGGGAAAGCAGTTTATATTCCTATTTGTTCTGTGGTTATATTTTATTACGGAAAAAACAATAAATGTTGGACAGACGGTAAAAAGAGTTTTGTTTAAGACAAGTGTCTATTATTTTGAAGTAAGGCATACGTCTGTAAAGGGACCTTTAAAAACACTCTGAAAATATTATTTTAATAAAGGAAATTAAAAAAATATAATACAAATAAACAAAATGTTTTATATATGTTCAATTTTATTTGAGTTTTTGTCGAGAATTCTTAACAGTAAGGGTTGTGCTTTTATAAAAGAGTATTTTTTTACAATTTAAATCATAACAATCCTGTTCAGATGAAACTTTGAAGAATGTATTAAACAGTGTCTTCTAGGCTGTAGGATCTAAGCTAGGAATAGAGAAATATGTATGAACAATGTAGAAATGTAACCTAAACTGAAAAAATGAATAAGAGTTTTATAGGGTAAATGCCCTTCTAGTGGTGTCGTAAACCTTCAGGATAAATTTGGAAATGGTTTCTTAACACAGGCTAAGTCGGGTACGACAGTTAATTTAGTTATATAACTTCTATAACTGAAGCATTGCAGTCACCTTTGTGTTAGTAAACCTTAATATCAAACATACGTCTATCCATGTTTTGGTGACTTTCTAGTGGAAGTAGAAGTTTGTCAATAATTCATTTAATTTTTCTAAAAAGTACAAATATAAAACATTAAGCAACAATTGATATGTTGTTGAGCCGGAATAACTGAGTTGCTACTGAATTTTAAAGTGTAACTTACCATCTAGAAGTCCTAGATTTATCTGTTAAAACTCGAACTTACCTGTGAAAAGTAAAGATATTATTAACAAATTATCAGAGAAATAGTACAAAAATTATTATTATTTGGGTAACTGATTTTAAAGAATAACTTGTAAATAGATTTTTAGCGTGTGAAACATTTCATTTGTAAAGTTTCTATAACAATAACTATAAGAATATGATAAAATAGTTTTTAGAAAAGTTACCATATTGGATAAATCAAACTTATATAAAGTGTTCCAGAGACAAAGCTTGTTTTAAATGACTGTGTTAATTTTCATTGCTTATTACACTGAAACCTGTGTTGATTGTGTTTGTTATACTCATTTACTAGTAAAGAAATGTCACATTGGCACAATTAGAGTTCTACGCTACTCAGGCGCATTTATTAGTCTAACTGCCTTAAAGTTAAGAAATTAAGAAAAACGCTTTGTCAAATTGGAGTTGCTCCTAATAGTGTTTAACTTGAGAATAATAAACATTCTTTTGTTTCATCCTTGAATGATAATATACAAATTCTGTTTAAACATATTAGGACAATTTCATTAATTATTTGTATTTTTTTAAATCGAGTCAATATTAGACAACAAAACCAATTAGCAATTTCATTACTAAATTCGTTAAATGCGGTACAATGAACTCTGGTAAAAAGGAAAACATTTTGCGTTTTCAACATACGTTTTAGGTAAATTTTAACGTTCAAGGGATAAATAGTTCCCCAAGTGATGTATGTGCAGCAAAGCCTAGGTGTCAGTAAAATTTTACGTCTCTACATTAAATTAAATTCATAACAGTTGTACGTTTTTTGAAAAATAGCATAAATATTTATTAAAAGTAAAGACAACATTAATTTTGGAAAGGTTTTTGAGATTTAAGGAATCGTCTTGGTTCAATGAGGTGTTGCAAATCAGATTACTATCAACATACTGTAATTTAATATTGTATATAAATATAATGTAATTTAAAAATGTTGGTTACCATATTATTCCAAATAAACAAAATTATATCATACATGAAAACAATAAATACCAGTTTTGTTCGTAAAGTTAAAGCAGGTTTTGCCCAAATATAGGAAATAATAAATACAATTTCTAATTTTGATTAAAATTTAAAAATACCACCAATATTAACGGGAAAGAGAGAGTGTGAGAGAGAGATAGGAATTTCAGAAGACAAACAAATAAAACAAGTAAAACAATCTGACATTATTTCACCCTAAATACATACAGTACTTTAACACTATAAAATAAAATGTTTAAACTTCCATTCTCACTAATTTAATTTCTGCTAGCTTTATAAAATGAGTGATCCTGTTTTAGTTTCCTTATCAGGTCATTACAAGTTCCTTCACCAATGCTCCTATGGATAATACCATATAACTCCATCTACAATTAAACCTGTATTTCCTCTTTGATCGGAAGTTTCGTGGAGGTACACA
Organism: Philaenus spumarius; assembly: GCA_018207615.1. Taxonomy (NCBI): domain Eukaryota; kingdom Metazoa; phylum Arthropoda; class Insecta; order Hemiptera; family Aphrophoridae; genus Philaenus; species Philaenus spumarius. The sequence goes on from JAGFPH010000033.1 coordinate 893,677, forward strand.
CTATTCTATTGTTTCTGCGGCACCTCCGCGCAAAATAACAGCACTTTCACTTTTCTATCGGGTCAACGACCATACGGTTTTTTTGTCTGTTGATTCTTTTTTGTGAGTTATCAATGCCAAATCATGACGCTTTCACTTTCGCGAGGCCTTCAACCAGCCAATGACAGCACTTCGCCATACCTCCTTTGTCCTACATTACTCACAACTCCAGTGGTTATACAACAGTTCTGTGCAAGTGTGGCTCTGCGCTCTAATCATAAACTCACTTTAAACTAATTGTACTACTTTATATAACTAACATATAACTTCATTATTGCATAATATAAGGAAACATTAATATTTTATTTTATAGAGTGGGTTGTATGACTTACAAGAAGTAATTCATTACACATTTTAAGGCATACAATACTTTTTAAAAAAAAAAGACCTATTTAATTACATTTGAAACACTATAAAACAAACAAAATTGGCTTATCATTTAATTTTCACTATATAACATAGTTAATATCTGTTATTAATAATTTTGAAAAGCAATTTAATTAAATAAAATACTGAAAATTAAAGATTCGAAACCTATTTTAATGAATCTACAGTAAAGTTGGATTGTAACTGGAGACTCTTACTCCTTTCCTTATTCCCGCACAGATCTTTCGAGACGTATACTTTTGTATATATCATTATACGATAAATCATATTTTGTTCTTTGCATACGATACATTATAAGAATGAAATTATAGATTTAAAATGAGCAAATGTGTAATACGTTTAGTGTTTGGTAGACTATTAAATTCCGTCTTAGTTTTATATTTGCGATTAAATGTTCTATGGTATATAAACGAGTTGTATCATTCGATATACTGCGCTGGTCTTATAAGGCTAAATGTTAGTTACCTTAAACATTAAGTTAACTTTTCTATTGTTTTTTTAATACATAATAATAAACAAATATTAATCTATTGCATTATTGGAATGGTCGATTGATTTTTTATATTTTGTCATACAAATCGACCAAAATTTTTTTTAAATTTTAACTTAAAAATATGAGTGTGTTTGTTATATTTTAAAAAGGCGATTAAAAATTGTTATAATGACACAACGTCGTTAAAATAAGAAAACATTTAAAATGAATTTGATAAACGCTAAGCACGTACATAGGTTCAAGATGATTATTTTTACCTGGAACACCCGTCAGTCTAAAATGCACTATGTAAAGGTAACCTTTAGCGGGTTTAATTTTCTTTAGAATCTGATACTAACAGACGCGCTTAAGCTTCTAGTTGAGCTTCTGGTTAAGGTCATGGACAAAAATAATATGTAATTGGTACTTAATTGCTGAATTTAAATGGTTTAATATTTTTATTGTATACATGTTGTGTGTTTTAATTCAGAAAACCAAGAATCCTCAAAAATATTGACATCCAAGTATAAAACTATAAATAATTGTCTAATTAATTACTCTTCCAGGCAGGTAGCTTGTAAAATCACGGGCTAATGGGTTTAACAGCATTATGGCATACAGTGTAGAAACAAGGCGGCTCACGATTTAATGTGCTTGTCTAGATAGCACCACGACTCCCTGTCTGAAATGTATTGTCTTACGCAATGAACTTTGACTCCATCATTGGAACATAAAACAAGTTAAACAGGAATATGAAATATAATGATTTAATAATAGTAATAGTTTATATCTAAAATTATTGTTTCATAGTATTTACTGAACTAGGAGTTGTATTGCAACATTGGGCACCTTATGTGTTTCAATGTCTTGGATTGTTAGTAATCATTATTGTGAAGTGGACATTTTTTATATCCATATAAAAATAATGTTGTATTTCAAATAAATTGTACTGATGTATTTTTTGTTTTAAAATAATAAGTTTTGACGCAACTTAAAATATCCCTCAAGTTTTTATATTTTTCTTTTTGACTAAGGAAATATTTAAAAAAATCTCTTTCAATTTATTTGTCAAATGAGTTGTAAATAATGCAGGTAAAATAAAATAATTTTTGTATTGAGAATTCAACGTTTAACAACGCCTGACTTAAATACTGACTGACGTAATTTCATAAATTATCATAGAGTAGAAAAAATAAACCAGAATCGCCACACTAAGTAAACAGTAATTTTTGTTACAGGTATAAATTAAGGGATAATTTCAATGTATTTAAAGGGATAAATAAATTACGAAAACAATTGTTTGTAAAGTGGTTTAAATTGTGGTTTTGTAAAATTAAATTTGTTCAAGATGTAATCAATGTATCGAGTAATTTATTATATTCAATTAATTCTTGTTTGTCAATGTCTAAAACTTTGTAGTTTATGGTGAAAGGGTTTAAACAGAAACAACAAACAAAAATATAAATTAAACCAACAGATATATGTTTCAGTTAGTGTAGGTAACGACTCAAGCATGACATTATAGTTTTTCTCACCATTGCATTAAACTTGTAATAGTATAACAGATAATTAAGAGTGATTGTTACGTCATGATTACGTCTCGACGTAAGTCATTGACTCGTCTGGTTTATGTGAATGTTACAAAGATGTGAAATCGTCAAAGTCAGAAATAAAATGACGACTGGAGCTGCGATGTTTTGGGAGCCGGGTTTATGAATCGTCTGTGCAAAGTAAATATCATTTATAGGTTTGTTTCTTACAGAGACAGTTACTGAGTCTGTTTTCTGATTGTAGAGCATTTGTATGTTTTAAGATATTTATAAATTTTATTCTTTTCTTAATTTGTTTGTTATCTGAAATGAAAATGTTACACTGAAATTGTAGTAGGCCTACTGTTTAAATATTTTTAATATTATTAAATTTTAATTTAAAAGTAGTACATATACTATTTGCACTTTTAAACTCACTTTATAATAAAATATATAACTAAAGAAAACGAAGAGGAAGGAGTGCAATATAAGAAAGTATAAAATATATTTAACCTTGACAGGTTTGATTACCACTCACCAACTGAGTGAATTCAATAAGAGAGGGTTTTATTGAGGGTCGAGTATAGAAGAGTGAAAATACAACTGCAAAGGAAGGAACCGTAGCACAACGACCCACAAAAATCAGTTTTTGTAAAGCTAAATTCTTAATGTTTCACAGTTCGTCTATTCGCCCGGCTTGAGTAACTGCTACCTCTCCCTGAAGGTGAAAAACACAACTCACAGGACATCATTTTGGTACCATCACACTAGTTCGAAAGTGATATAGTCAAGGTATACCTGCAATTTAATTGTGAATTGCAGCAATGTTTTACCGAATTAGCCTCACTAATTATTTCACAGATGTCGTATGTTATTTTAATTTTATAAATTAACAAGCTTTGTCAATATACAATATATACATCGTATTAGCTAGAAGATTAGCTCTAATTAGAATAGTACGCGCGGTGCGAAACATGTTCTCTAATGTGTACGGGACTACGAATTTCATCGCGAACATGCTTTGGTTACTTCCTAGAAGAAGAAGTCATCTTTCTACAGAACCCTAAAAAGTGTTGCGCCAAAATCTACAGATCAACAGGCACCTCTACTCCCAGAATATACGGTGAGGGTAAGATGGAAGGTAGTCGTCTACTACCGGTGAACTACTCTATGATCGCAACCGGCATTCTTTTTACTGTATGTGAATATTATCTTCGTTGTTCTCGTAGCTGCCGCAGCATTCTTTTCTTCTTTTTGATCTTTCAATAATGTTTGGTATGAAAAGAGTTATACTGATGCAGCTCTCTATGTACTCGTTGGTGCCAAGCGATCAGAAAATATTTGCAGTGAACCCTGCCACGAACGTTACAGCTCAGATACCTTCTATTATATAAGGTATTTGTGGTTACATTGTTTCACAGTAGAACTCAAATTTGTGTCAATTGTGTTCAGCCCGGAATCAGTGGATCTTCTTCTATTCAGGCTGAGTATGTGTTCAGCGGTTTGAGAAAATCGTAGCGCAGTTCAGTAACTCGCCCTAAACTCTTATCAGTTGGAAGATCTAATACAATTTGCGCAGGTTCAAACCTTGTTACTAACGTTCGAACTTCTGTGAGTTAAGCTACCCCCTTCATTACATCATTACAAAAAAGGACGAACAAAAATAAAACTATAACGCCGATGTAATAGCTGAAATGGACTTGTTGAAACTGCGTCCACGACATACTATACATGCATGGTTCTGCACACATATACAGTCATTGTTTACACGCATTACGATATTTAAATTGTGGAAATTTAAAAGTTTTATAATTAATTGTGTATTATTTCTTTGACAATAATATGAATGAGTTCATTGGTAGTACCTACTGTAGTACAACTGCGTTGTGATTGTAGATTGCAGGTAACTGCGCGTTGTTTATATGTAATAACCCCATCGGCCTTGCAGAGTTGAACGACGACCCTGTACTGCGCATGCGCCTGCGTCTGTACTAACGTCACTTCACTTCCTTCTTTACAATCTTCTACTCTAACTTTTATCGCTTCCTTTCATATTCTTTCAAGATCACAATTGTAAAAGCCAACAGATATTTTATAGTTTGCTCACGCTTTAATTGCCCGTTGAAACGATCTGTAAACAGCGTAATCGTTTATTTTGAACAGCTGCTAGGTGTTGCATTAGAAAACGAGAACAAAAAGAATAACAATCACATTAAATACCATGCAGTACTTGATTTTCTTTCAAACATTGTTGATCAATGTCTGTCGAATTAGAACGGAGTTCTGTTGCTAAGAGTTCCTGAAGACGGATTCCCTGTTAAAAAATTAACGCGCAAATGCTACAAAATTAATTGTAGTTGAAAAACGAAGTAATACTTTCGTTAGATATTGAGACCAATTCTTGCTTAAACAATACAAATATTTATATTAAGAAAGTTAAAAATTAGTTGTAATTAAGGCTGAAACCACACAGCGCCAACAATTTGATTGAAGCAAACCGAAACAAAATGTTTCAGTTTGACTGAAACATTCCCAACCCACATTGAAACAAACAGTTCACATGAAGTTCCCAGGCATTTACTTGTAGATATGTCTCTCCCTTTTTTAAAGTGTTAAAAGTGTATGATATCAAATAGTATATATTAACTGTTATGACCGATGATGAGTTTTGGGTGCATCCGTACAACAAAATAAAAAGTTGTAATGATACTATTAAATCATTGTTATTTGAACTGCGACATTATGAAGATAAGATTTATAATTATATTCCGAATATTGATTTAATAAATAAATGCTGTTACCTACTGTCTTCTACCATTAAAGAAACAACACTAGTGTTGTTTCTTCAATGCTTCTACCTACAATATTCTATTTTACTGCCGTAGTACGACGGCCTTTTCTGCTATTAGTAAAACACGTAATTTATCAAGTAGCCTACTATTACATTTTCAATGACCAACATATTTTGTAAATTATTTAAATGAAATCGTAAAATTTACTACGGCTTTCTAACATTACGGTCTAAAAAGTAATTTTAAGTCTAGGCCTAACCTAAAATTATTGTATGTAGGCTTATGTTGCCGTTAAGACAGGTGAAATAAATTAACATATACACAATAATTTTAGGTTAGGCCTAGACTGATGAAAAAACATTTTATGTTTATTGAATGTATTTGCAAAGAATAGACATTTAACTGCACGTGTTTACCATCTTAGCTTTGGTGTTATTATTAATTCTACACATTTATTATAATAACATTAAAAGTATGGAAACAGTAAATATTTGTATAAAAAAGAAACTAATAATAAACGGCAATTGAAAGATTAAAATTTAACTTTAAACTTTAGTTTCGCCTTGTAAAACAAATAATAAATAATAATTATGTATATAAAATACTGTTAAATACAGGCTAGAATAGAAGAAGAAAGATGTTTACATCCCTTCAACAGTAAAATGTTTGCGTCAAACCAGGGTTCTTCAAACAACACCAGGCGTGACTGGTTATGACTGAAGCAAACAAAACGTTTGACCGTGCAAGTGTGAACGTGTTTCCTCTACTACCGTGCTAATTCCGTACACTTCGTTTGCGTCAAACAGCCTGAGTGAGTTTCAAACTGACTCAGGCTGTTTTGTTCGATGCAGTGTGGATTCACCCTAAAACGTAATTTATTGCACCTTGAAGTCGGGCTTTTCTAAAACTGATTTTATATAATAAACGTTGTGTGGTTACGGTTTATATAATAAAAACATCTACGGGATACCGTCTCATAACTTATTAAGAAATTATTGTCATAGGAAGAGTATGGGACCAAATTACATTTTAAAAAGAAACATTTTACATATACTCGTAAAGTGTAGTATTTTGATGAATGGTTATAATAGTATGTAGAATTATTAGAGTTTTAATTGCTTATAACGATTAATAAAAATAAACATTTTAAACCCAGTTTTTAATCAGTGTATTTGTTTTAAAGTAACAGATTTTGTCCATATACACTATCATGTGATTCAAGTTATAACTTATTCATTTTATGTATGTGGACACAGAAACAGATTATTAATTTTAAAGCTAGAAATAAGTTTCCTAATCTGCACTCATATGGAACGGTGGAAGTTGCTCGCTGCTTAAAAAAGTATGATTTCGTCTTTTTTAGTATGTTTCATTAATACATTCGGAATATTTTGTTTGGTAACAAGTTTAAAAACAATTTTGTGAAATCTAATAATTGTTATTTCCAAATTCGAACGGCTGGAAAAATTTCATTTTCGTTTTTCAAGCACTAAATACATAAATAGCGAAGTAAATTTAGTTATTTGTACATTTTTTTAAACAACTTGATATCCAAGAGATACAGTATGTATCAACAGAATTCTGAAAACTTCCTCTTACGACCAATTAACTTCATCAGTTGATAATGAAGTTATTTATGCTCTATATTATATATGCCTATTACATGTAATTTTACCATAAAAATGTTTTAAATATAGAAATTACTTCATGAGGAATTTATACTAATCAACTTAAGTGGTTTACTTGAATTATATCAAGGATAATTGTATAAGTTATTATAACACATGGAAATGTTATTGTGAAAGAAGTAAAGTAAAGTAAATTTCATGATCGGATGAAATTGTTTCGAATAAGTAACTGATATATAAATAAAATCTACGTTCATAAATAACTAATAACAATAATAATAAATAAACGCTTAAATATAATAAATTATAATTTTCACGCACGGGAAGCAGTGATTACAGTAAAGTGTATGAATTTCTTAGCACACACATTGTTGTAAAGAGCTTTAGATATACTGCGTTCTGAAAAAAATTCCACCAAAATAAATTTCCATAAAACGTAAAATTCACGGTCATCGTCTTCCAAAACCTGCGCATTGCCTTAAAAATGAAACCTTGATCAGATAACCTTTCAGCCGACCGACAGATATAGTCAGCAGTCACTCACGCAAAAGGTCAATGTTTTGGCACACTTTTTTTCAGAAGGAGGATGTCGCGAAATTCACCGGGATGAAATTGATCTTAGCTGAAGAATAATAGGTAGTTTGTGGAATTTCACCAGGTAATTAACGAATGTTAGTTTAACTTAAATTCACCATGAATGGATGTGTTTAAACAAAATAAATGTTTACTTATTTAAGGCATATCATTATGCACAATAAAATTACAGCAATGTTTACAAGGCACATGGCTACGGCATCATGTCTGATTCATAATATCGGTTAAGTAATGGGTTTGTTTATAGACCTATTTAAACACAAACATTCTCAATTCTTTATAATAATTTATGGTTTTCAAAAGTCTATTAAAATATAATTGGATTCAACAATCGTGAATGTATGACTATTGTCAATCTGCCAACTAATTGCAGCACTTAATTTTTCTAGATATAAGAACGAAGTTATTCAAAGTAAATTTGAAATAATGTAATACTATTTGAAATAAATTTCGAATGTATTTTATGCGTATACTCCAGATGTTCAAGTTTAAAGTTAAAGCTTATTTTACTGGTTCTTGTAGGAATATGTTTTAAGCTGTGTAAATAATGTTTTATATTTGCGAAAAACGTATCGTGATGTGGACAAAAAATCAATTTTGTAAAATTGCTACAAAATAGCAATGTTTATTCTTTAGTTTTTAGTAAGAAATTAACACTATTTAATTGTTTAACTCTTAATTTAATTTTTCTAAACGTTTTAATATTTACTAAATTAAACAAATTATTATGGTGCGACAAAAAATCGAATTTTGATAGTCGCGCCAATTTTGAAATTTTGAATACAACTTAAACAAAATCTAAAGTACATTTGTAAGTTATTTTTTATCAAACTAAAACTATTGTGGAATGTAGTTACGTTTAATTTCAGTATTTATTGGCATTATTAAATCTTTCTTGACGCCAGGTACTTGACGAGTTGTTAATTATGAGATGGTTTTCAGGAAAATATTATAGAATCGGTTTGCAACAAGAGAATGTTATCAATACAAAATCATTCAGCCATGAGTCAGGCAAGGGGAGATGAAGTTTTAGTTCTTGGAGACCTGTCTACCTTCAATACTTGCTTGTCTTGGAAATGTTCTTGTAAGTAGTGTGTAGTAGTGACTAGTGATGCGTGTTTGGAATTGTTAATATAGATAAATAGCCTTAGCAATGTTAAAATACAAATAATAATATAAAATAAAATACAAATAAATTAACTATAACAATGAATAAAAAATAATTCTATAGTAGAAACAAAATTGTATGTCCTCTATAATTTTTTAAAAATATCAATTATTTGCGATTTAATTCTTTTTTCAGATATTACAAATTTTCATCTTATTTTTGACGTTGATAGTTTTAACACTATGGTTTAAATTAAACGGTCGGTTCGTTTTGAATACCCTACGGTTTGTAAATAAACTGATGCATTACATACCAAAACGTTTTCATTAAATTTTCAATATCTTAAAATTTTTCTTTCTCAATGCAGTTACAAAATCTTCCATGGGGTATATTTTCATTGAGAATTTTTAAAACTTACAAATGGAAATAATATTGAAACCATAGTCCCGTATAAAGAAAAACAGAGTGAAAAATCGAAAATGTGAAAATTTAAATTTTCAATTACATTTATTTATTGCAGTATATATTTAAAATTTTACTAATCCTTTTGAACTATACACTTTGGTGTTTTGTGTCAAATAGTATCAGGTTTTTAAAATATAAGTTACAAGATATTAAGGAATATGATTGGTTACATAACAAATATCCTAAGTAATATTAGTGAAATGACAGTTATATAATATAAAGTTTAGACTATTAATAAGGAAAGAGGGAACAGACTACTCGACATAAAGAGAAGTTGAAGGTTGTAAGTGAAGCCAGTTTTATTGTCTATTGTTGATAGCTGTATTGCTTGAGTCGAATACTTTACTTCGTAGGATGTGCAACGTAAAATTATTGTTTTTACTTCCGTAATGAAAAAAATAATAATAAATATATGCAAAAATAAAAATAAAATATTTTAACAAACTGATTGTTACTAAAATAAAAATGTGATTTTACTCTGTGCTTTTACATTCATTTGTATATTTGAACTGAGAAATAGACACGTGCAAGCATATTTGTCTCATTAAATGCATACTTAAGAAGCTAGTAAGTTGCTAATCGCTGTTAAACAAGATTTGTTTTCAGAAACAATTATTTACAAAAAGGATCCTCTCATAATTACTTTTTTCATAATAATTCTTCTTTCACTCTATTACTCAACAGGAAGAAACTGGGGCTAGCAATTTATAAATGACGAGCTAACATCTTTAATTCTTTTTTTTAAGGGTGTTAGGAAGCATTAACCAATACTTTTTCTGGTTTATTAAACTTAGATCTTCATGTGACAGTCAAGATGTAGGAAAACCCAGCATGAGGTATCGTTAAAGTGGACTTAGTCATGATTATTGTCCCACAGTTGCAGGTCTTGTGAAGGTGTCGCTTCGAAGGATACGACCCACACCTACCAATATCATGTAGGAGATGAAGTCATATTAGTTGTAAGTATGTTATAGGAAGAGGTAAACTTTGTTTGTTTGGAACTCGATAGTTACTGAAACTATTTAAAAATATGATGGACAATTTGAAACTTCGGAAATTGGTGTAACAGTTTTAAAAATCAAATTTTACAAAAATAACTACCTTTCTGGAGATTGTTCAGAGTGTTTTTTTAAATGGGCCACCATTGGTATCTTGTGAACTATAAATCTGACAGCAAACTTTAAATGGGAAACCTTTCCTTGTTTTTTGAGAAATTAAAACATATATAGTTAAAATATTTGTAAATGGCCGTCATTTTCCAATATGGCGGAAAACTTTCGAATTTCTTATGGAAAACCCTATATTTGATCAAGATTTTGGATTTTACATGTTATTTTTTGTTCTTCGTGTTTTTTTTGATACGACCTTCCGTTTAAAAGTTAGAGTTTTAAAAACACTATCTGAGCGGAAGATATTTTTGTATGGAAACGTTTTGAACCAATGAAAACGCTCTTAACTCTAAAAAACATTGTTTAGACAACCAAATAACATTTAATATTAACAAATACGGTTTTTTTAAATTATCAGCTGTTCATTCTCATTGTTGCAAATTGAGGTTTATCGAAAGCCCTCTGTTTATTAGGGTACACGTTCTCATTTTAAAGTACAGTTTTATATTGGAAATTGGAGGCCAACTTTCTAATATCTTATGAAAGACCCTATATTTTATGATGATTTTGGATTTTATTGAATTCTGGATTCTAAATCAGCTGATATTTGCTTTCAATAAACAACAATTTGCAACAATGAGAACGAACAGCTGATATTTATCATCTGTTATCAATTTAATTTTTCATGTATGACAAATTTGTAGTTTAGTTCCTCTGTATTATGTGTTTAAAAATGAACAAAAACCGTATTTGTTGATTTTAAATGTTATTTGTTTGTCTAAACAATGTTTTGTTTGTGTTAAGAGCGTTTCCATTGGTTTAAAACGTTTCCATACAAAAATATCTTCCGCTCAAATAAGAGTACTTTTAAAACTCTAAAAAACTACTAAAAAAAATTTTTAAAGAGTACTAAAAAAACTTTTAAACGGTAGGTCGTATAGAAAAAAAAAAAAAAACCACCAAGAACAGAAAGTCTTAAAATAACATGTAAAATCTAAAATAATCATAAAATATAGGGTGTTTTATAAAATATTCGAAAGTTACAAATATTTTAACTACATATTTTTTACTTCTCAAAAACAAGGAAAGGTTTCCCCATTTAAAGTTTGCTGTGTGATTTATAGTTTTCAAGATATCAATGGTACCCCATTTAATAAAAAAGACACTCTGTATAAATGTTGTTGCTATGACAACAAAGAAATATTAATTCATTCACATCTGACTGGGTTCATAATTCAAACAAGCTTAAATAGCCAGAAAAAAAATGCTGCATTGTAATCCCTGGTTTTAGTTTCTAAACAATAATCTAACCTAGCCTATCATAAAACCTATAAGGTAAAATTGAAGTCAATGTTGGTAAGATAATGAAAATTGTATGAATAAATATATACAGTTTGCTAAGATGAACGTTTAAACATTTAACGAACAAAACATTAATTTAATTCAATGAAAGGACTTTTAAGGATTTAAGGATTTTATTCATTGTTAAAAAGAAATTAGTTTATGTCTAGAAAAATATATAGGATGGTAACCTATCTGAGACTAAAGTTCTTAAAACTTATAAATATCCCAACAATCTTCCAAATGATTCAAGCAAGTCATGTGCAGGTTTGTATTGTGTGTAATAATAAATTATTCCTGTTTATGTAATTAAAACATTGTACTTAAAACATAATATCCTACGTTTTAGGCAAAGCGAGTGAGCTCAGCTAACAATACAATATCGTACTTAAGCGAAATAATGACTAAAATAAATTTTAAAAGAACATCAATGTCACGAAATCAGCAAATTTGAATTAAAATCTGTTAAAATAAATCCCAGCATTATTTGTAATATGTTTTTTCTGTTATTTTTATTGTGTTTAAATAATGAAAACCAAGTCGGCTTGAAGTTCACAACTTTAGATGCAAGTTCAGTGGTAACTTAGGCGATGTGTACACGCCAAGCTGATCTTATGTTAAATGTCGTTAGATTATTAATATAGATTCGCTACTGTTGTTAAAGTACTACGGTTGTAAACAGCTGGACAATCTCAGGAACGTAATCTTTAAGTAACGTAGTCTGAAGCCAAGCCCCTTTGAATTCTGCATACATACGGGACATGAAACACTGTTAGATTAGTTATAGTTTGACTATTGTAGCTCGTGCATCACTGAAGATGGCGACTTTGTCGTTGAAATGCGTTTGAGTTAAGAAACACATTAGTTGTGAGATTTTGTGTTCAAAGTTTATTCTATCAAGAATATCTTCTCACAAATCAAGCTCAATATTTATTTATAATCTCAGGAAGTTTATATATTTTAATGCATGATTATAACAATCTGGTATATTTTTGTACTCTTTTCGAAGTAGTCGCTGAAACATTAGTTACATTTAAATAGTTAATTTTTAAGTGAATTATTTAGATATCGTGAAGTATTACGATAAATATTAGGTAATTCGTTTTGTTTATTTTACCTCCGAAACTGTAAGCCTACTTGAAGTTGCTATAAAACAAATTGAAAAATCGTGAATATTTTTTATGAGTTAGTAGGGGTTTAGCGTGTTTTCTGCTTTATTATGTACAATAATAATTAATGTCAAAACTATTTAAAATACTTAAAATAAAACTTCAACCATATTAAATAAAAAATTTAAAAATTTAAGTTTAATTATACAAAATTATGGCTTTAATGGTAATTAAATAGAATTGAAAATTTGTTTAAAAATTTAATGGTTTTAGTCATATCTTGTTGGTTATTTAATCATACAATATTTAACTAAAATTCCGTGGTAATATTTTATTAATTCTATTTGCCAAAGAGCCAATCTATGTGTTAACAAAATGACTAGAGTAAACATTAAAACTAACGTGGAAGAGTAGTCAATACAGTATCCTAGATAAATAAAAATATAACCTTTGTAGTCGTGCAATGTGTGTTCCAATTTTGTTCAAAGGTCAATGCATCGGAGAACTGGGCCAGAACAGAAATGCGTATTTCAGCAAAGCAGGTAAAGCGCTTAGCCGCCACATTCTGGGCATGGCGGTGACCGAGACATTGTCTAACCTAATTAGTCAAACTTTGCCTACCTTGTACGAACAGAAAACAATGGTTTATTTTATGTTTAACATCCATTGTGTCTTATATACAGGGTGTCTGGAATCGCTTAAATATTCGAAAGAAACAAGAAACTGTTTAGAAATTATTTAGTCACCTTAAAGGTCCGTTATATTTTGGTAACCTAGTTTTCTTTGTAGAATATTTTGTCATATTTGTCTATTAATCAAGATTAACAAAATATTTCGTTTTATAAGAAGATGAAAAGGTGAGAAAGGTTTAACTTGGGTATACATTATTAATTTTTGAACGCAACAATATAAACTTGTAACTGAAACAAAAATGCTATACATTTTACGGATATCCATTGTAAACATTGCCCTTTTATTGAAAGACAATATTAAGCCTATGAAATTAGATCAAGCTGTTAACGTTTAAGGGAAGAATTATTTGTAACTGTTACAAGAGAAGTAAAACAGGTCTGACTTTGATCCAATTCAAACTGTTTTAACATTCGAATTTTAATCTTTTAAACGACCGCATTCATTTCGATATTGTAAAAATATATACAACTATAGACGAAATACTATTGCCAAACAATACCTCAAGCAATAATGCATCAGATCTTCTCATAACCATATTATACACAAAAATTAATTATTCGTCAAACTAAGCTACGATTCATGCTTTTTTATTGGGTCTATAATCTCACGATAGTTTATAGGCGATATTCAGAATACATATTAAAATAGTTATACTCTAATATCTTGGTCTTTGTAACTTTTTACAGGCAATATACAAGTTATTATAAATATTGACTTTTTAGAAATCAGTTGGAATTAACCAATACATTTAACAATTTGTATAAGCTGTATCACTGGAACAGATGTGTGTACGGAAAATACTTAACTTTGTTTAGTTATAATGTAAAAACAAATAAGTTTATTTGAATAAGTATAGCCTATTAATAAATGTGTTTCAGTTTATTTGTGTAGTTTTATTCACCGACATTGTGGTTGAGGCTTCAGTGTTTCTAATTGTTTAAATTCAACACAGTACTCATTGAACATCTACAAATAAGTTGTAATATTCTTTGTTGTTGTTATGTAATAAATATAGAATTAAGTCCGACCTTAAAAGAGTTACGTTCCTTTTTTGTATCTTATAGTCAGTACTTTGTTTTTGTTTTATATATTTTAATATCAATGGTTTTCACTTTTGAGTTTCGAACTAGGTGTAGCAACGCAAGTATATTCCGTATTGGTAATGGCCGATGTAATTGAAG
>JAGFPH010000033.1:917494-928085 GCA_018207615.1 Philaenus spumarius
TATGCGCAAAATAATAGTCTTAAAGTATGAATGCAGGATTAATTAATGATTCTAAATATTGTGTAAAGTTAATTAGTCCTTACTGGGTTGGCGTGAGAAGCACGTGCATCCCCTAACTACGCATCTATTTATATACATAATGTAGTTAAGCAAATAATGTTCTGCTTGTCTGAAAATGTAAGTTATATATAAATTGAATTATTTAAAACTTTAAACTCCGAGATACACCATGTATATCCTGGATCCAGATGATTGTTATTAAGGCAATTAATTTACATTATATTCTTTATTAGATCTTATGGATTTTATATATTACTAGCTAGCCCGATCCGGCTTTGCACGGATAGACAAATCAAAGTTAAAATGTATATTAACAAAAAATATATTATATCAATAAATATATTACACTATGTATTTCTTATGAGGATTTTTAGTAACTTTGATCCCCCCAAACCTCCTCTAAAATTTTGAATTTTTTTACCAAATTTCGTTCCAATTCGTTCAGTGGCTTTGGAGAAATCGTGATTTAGTAACTTAGACTCCCCAAACCTCCCCTAAAATTTCGAATTTTTTGAAGACCTTTCTTAGTGATCATCTATGTCCCTAGAGGAAGCTACAGACCAAATTTCGTTCCAATACATTCAGTTGTTTTGGAGAAATCGTGATTTAGTAACTTAGACTCCCCCAAACCTCCCTAAAATTTCGAATTTTTTGAAAACCTTTCTTAGAGAGCACCTGTGGCCCTAGAGGAAGCTACATACCAAATTTTGTTCCAATCCGTTCAGCAGTTTTTGAGAAATCGTGATCAGTGAGTCAGTGGATTTGGCTTTTATATAATATATAGATGATCGCTTTTTGAATTGTTGATATACATAAATACAAACACTTTTGTAGTTTAAGGAATTCGTCTTATTTACGTAAAAACATACCCGATGAAGCCGACTTTAACCGGCAAAACAGCGCTGTAGTGTTTCTAGTAAATAAGACGAATTGGTATTTATTTATATACCACATCATTGAACTTATGTATTTACAAACAACTTGAACATCATCTCCCTCTCTTCTATTTTAACGTTATTGACCTTGCCTATACTTCCTTGTACAACGTATGTTTAATGTATGCGTTTAACATTTGAAAGTGTGTAAATATATTCCTGTATGAACTTTCTCAGAGCAAACAACAGACAATTCATTTTGTTTAAAGATGTGCTAAAGTACAGTTAACAAGGACCCGTGTACGACTTTCACTATGAGGCCTATTGTTAGACGCACTTTCCTAAACCGGTGTCTAGGTCACTTTCAAAATTTTACTTCAAACTTGACCTTCGCAAAGCCAGTTTTAAACGTAGCCCTTATAGCGGGCAAGGTAGAGGCTTGAGCAGGGTTTCAATTCATTAATCAGCTGACCCAACCTAACTGAAAGCGAAACAGTAAAAGCAAAAGAAGGTATTATGTACGGTATATAGAAGATTTTGTAATATTTTGAAACGTAGGTAAATATTATCATACTATACATTTACACTTACCATGTTGACGTACTTTATACCATTTTTAACCTACCCCATATTTCCATTATTAAGGATTTTGTTATGAAATACACTAATAAAATCAAACATTAATTCTGTATATAATCTTTTGTTCTTGAAAACGACAATTTCGTATTACGAATATTTTTGCACTAAATATTCCTTGGTGCAAATTCCATTTTTGGAAGAAAGTGTTTAATACCATTAATTGTCTTTATAAAAGCCAAATTGGTTATTTTTAAATACAGTAATCGTTATTTCCTTTAACTACTGTTATAATAAAAGGAGTTATATAGTTGTTATAATTAACATAGCAACGATTATTGCCAAATACAAATAGCAGGTAGTATCCAATGTATGACTAAAATATAATATTTTATATTACAAAAAAATAAAAAACATTAATAGTACATTAGTTTTTTTTAAAACAATTTAGTTCATTTTATTTGAACAGAAAACCCAAGTAATAGGGGAATATATTTGTGACAAGCTATTGCAACTACGTTATAAAATGTTTTAATATTAAACATTTTTTGAAAAGCATTCATATTGCCCAACGATTTTCTAAAATCAATAAAGGAGTGGTTCCCTGAACCAGGTACTTAATTAATATCCTTAAATTATTACTATATTTTCTGCATTTGCTTGAATGGGTTTTTATTATTTAGCTGTCATTTGAAAAACTGATGGTATGAATCAAAATACATTTACACAAATTATGGAATGTATCATATTGTTAATAACAATGGAGCTATCCAACTTCTCTACACAAGATTTCGTGGCTACAAGTTTAGTATTGAGGTGCATTGAGCCCATAAAAGTGATATATTGGAATGGGGTTTACGTGCCGTCGCCTATGTAGTGTCCTACGATTTAAAATGGCAGGATCAAATTTGGTAAGTGGTTTTATTTTAGCTATAACATGCGAATGGCTGTCAGGGAAAGAAATTGATTAATTTTTGTTTTGACGCTGTACCCAAAATAAATTAATCGGCAGAATTTTCACGAAGGTTCTTTATTTAAAAAAGCAAATCTTTAGCTAATTTCTTCAATTAAAAACTACTTGGGCCTGAACGTCACTAAAGTGTATATCCAATTGATTGTTTTGAATATTAATTAGAACTATTGGGTAATCAAAGTTGTTGAAAAAGTTTAGTTTTGTAAAATATACTGCTTGATCTGAAGTCGTTATTGTAAATGCAAAATTTAAAAGCCAGGATATTTTAGAGAATAATATATTGTTTTTTAATAAGAATGCGTCAATATACTGTAATTATCTACCATGCCATTAACAATCCCTTATAGAGGTTTTCTCAAACTCATTGTTGCAATTTTTACGATTTGGTCCTTGCACTTTAACAAATTGTGCCCCTGAAGGTCTCGTCGATGTTTGTATATAAGAAAGTCTCACATCAGATTGAGGCTGTTTCAACTGAATTTCGCTTATACGAATGCTAGCATATCATCGGAGAGCTGATTTTTTGTAGTTACAATTTTTGACAATAGACAAAATATATATTATAATTTATAACAAATCTTACAAATGGTATTTTCGAAGTTTTGATACAAAATAATTGAGTTAGTAAAACAATGTCTACGTATCGTGCTAAATACATAATGCTCATCCTAGTGTACTGCCTTGTAACCAGTGTGCCCAAAAATATGATAACCGTCCATAAATAAATTTAAACGTTCGTAGTCTTCTACATATTCAAAACTAAGTGACTGATAAATATTCGTGTTAATCATTTTACTGAAGGCGCTATTGAACATATACCCACTTTATTGTTAGGTCTTACTTAATTGTTCATAAAATAAAAAATACTCCGTTTTGTCTGTATTGAATAATTACTGGTATTTTACAATATGTCAGATGACTATAAAACTGAGTATGGAAACCTACCTTTTTCCAAGAATACATTTCTTTACAACTTAATGCTGCTGTTTTTATTACAACAAAATAAACTTCTTGCATAAGTTTTTCGTTACTTTACAAACTCCATTAGATAACTTATTTGCAATAACAATGAAACATATGAACTCAAAAAATAAAAAAATTGTGTAACACAGTACATTGCAACGTTAGAGAGGAGGAAAGAAACAAAGTGATCCATTGTAACTCTTAAATAATTAATAATTTAATTTTTAATATAAAACATAAAGGTATATTAACTTAAAAATGTATATGACATTTTTTTGTATATCTTTATTTAAAACTTGTAACATGACCTCAGTCGCTTTACAGTAAGGACCATTGGTTTATTGTAAAGAAAATAATCTGTGTAGTTTAACTATCGTAGACGGAAGAAGGAAGGTCAGTCTGTTACTCATCGCGACATTGGCGAGTAACGGGGAAATGCAATGACGATATCAAGCCAGCACGCAATACGGCTTCGTCACTGCCATAGCTACTTGTCGTCCTAGCTGCTAGTTTTAGAATAACATTAGCATTTAGTATTCCCTGTGTTATTGGAAGCCAGTCAAAATTTAAACAGTTAATAGACATGATTCAAATCTAGACCGGACATTTTATGCACCCACGAAAATGTACAATCCCCCTTTATCTATAAGACTGAATTTAAATGTTAAATAATTTACAAGTAAATTATCAACAGTACAGATAATTCAAATATATACATAGAACCGTTCAAAGCCTTACAACGTTAAAATTAATAACTATTTTATGAAAATTTAATCATGACATTGCTAAGAAGTTAACATAAATCGCCCAATCTTAATTTCATATGAGCAAATAATTTAAAAAGGTCTTTGAAATATGCTGGGTCAATATTCTTGCCCCATCGTATTCAGTAGGTAGTGTTTTATTCTGTTTAGAGTGAAGAACGATCGTTAAAGAAGCCACAGCAAAGTTGAGAGAACAGTTGATACCTTCATGGTACTACTGTTGAAACGTGCTAAGATTTTAGTTCCAGGAACTCGAACTGCACCAAGTACAAGAACGTTATGCACTTCCATATGGCTCACATAAATAAGTTGGTAATATTTTCTTTTTGATATTTTCATTTATCTTCATATGAAGGCATGAGCTTACAAAATGTAATTATTTTAGGGATACTGCTAATGCTTCCAATACGTATTGGTCGTCTGTGGTTTCACGAGTTTTAGATCAGGCCCTGATTAAAAAGTTCTGCAACGGACGATGTCTGACATGCCTAATAAAATGAGGTACGCAATAAAGTTGTTTACAAAACTTTTAACATTCCTACTGATTGTTCATGGATTGTTCGTTTATCTTTAGTTTCTATCCAAGGATAAAATCCAGTATTTGAAACACAAAACTCACTTATCCAGTATATTTATATATAGTGTCTCTTATGTGATTTTGTTTTAATAATTATCATTGTTTAATTAGCACTTGTTCATGACTATTTATTTTTTCATGTACTATCATACTCTTATTATTAGATCAGTTTGTTTAGTTAATTGATTTAGCATAATTTATACTGCTCAGTTAACTTACTACTTCAACACTGTTGCGTGGGTTAGAATTATTTTGAATTATGTAGAAACCCCTCCACATTCATTTATATTTAATCTAATTGGCAATAAAAGAAAAAAAAATGCTTGATCGATTACGCTCACAAAAATGCCCTTAGAGGATTGTTCTAATATTTCAAAGAAAATACAAATCTAAATTTAGTGCATGGACTCTATAAAGAATACACGAACTCCATCAACCAGTAAAATCAGGTGTCTCAAATGTATCTAAAATAGGTTAAAATACTGCATGATTGATAATATTTTATTTTAACCTATAAAACTAATTACTATATTTGTAACTTATTTGAAACCAGAATCTGCATCCAAAAACAGTATTAATAAAAAAAACAGGTGTTAGCCCTACATACAAGCGCACACCGTTGAACTTGCAGATATTTTTTGATCCGTGGGTTCGCAGCGTAGGAGGCACAACTTTCTCTAGAGGTCACGGTCTCTGTTTTGGCGGACACTCATTAAGGCCCACTTTCTCCGGCTGCTAGAAAGTTCAAGTACAGATCAATGCGATTAATAGAAAGTGGAGCCTGCGTGTGCAATTAAGTTCTAACCTTTTGTACCTTCATATCCATTGTGCTTTGTCAGCATTACGTTATCTAACCTAACCTAACCATCGGATGCTGGGCTTGCAACTGTCACGTTGTGAGGAATTTTGTTTCTCCTCTTGTCTTTATAGTATAAGGAAATATAATGTGATTGTTCAATAATTCCCTTCAAACATCTGACTAATCTTAAAATGTTCTTAAAATAAATTTTCTTATTACAATACAAATAGTGAACTTATTTGTATCAGACATGCGCAGAATACAATTCCATACATGTGTCAGATTGTACAATGTATATTCGCCAATAAGATAATTGGTAGATAAACAGAGCTTGATAGACTTCAATGTTATAAAACAATTTCAAATGCATTGTCTAAATTTGCCTCACCTAACACACAACAGCAATGGTGTGTTGATTGGGTACTGTTCTTAATGTACACTGTTCTAGAATATACATAGAAACCCATTACCACGAGGATGGGAATATCCTGGATTAAAAAATTATTCCACAAAATCAGAAATGTTATAAACAAACTCTACTTCCTATCCAAACAGTTTCAGCTCTTTAAAGTTGTGTATTCGAAAATATGATCAAGCTTTTTACCCACGCAGAATATAGTTTATTGTGTTTGGTATAGATAATGTATTTATAATGTTTTTTTTAATGTAAACCAAAAGTATAAAATGTGAAAACGTACCATTTAGATGGACATAAACAAGAGAACATCTTACCATTTTCCTACTAATGTAAAGATGATTCATTTAGATGGTATTCAGGCCAGTGAGCAGAATATAGAAGATTTAACTGAAGTCCAGTGCAAGTGAATCATACGGAATATATTCTAAATTTGGTCTAGTATTTATTTACTCTTTAGTTAATCTTATAATATTTTAACTCGTGATTAAACTAGGAGATGAAGTGTCACATACTTTGTGTGCTGACAAGATTAACAATATAACAAAATCCAGCTCATGTTCAATTTTCTACTTTCTGGAGTCAAAAATAAATATTCTTTGGAAATCCAAGTAAAATAGTAAAACAATCCAAAGAACATACGCTGTAACTGGCAGTTAAAAAAGTCATATAATATTAATTTATCTGTGCAGCTGGTATTTTACTCCATGAAAGCTATAAGTTATAATCAAGAATTTTATTATTTGTATATGTTTAATGCTGTAGTATCAACTGTTAATTAAACGTGCATTATTTAGTTTTATTATATGTACTACGGCAATATGTAGAATATATACTGCAGCTTTGATAGAACATATACTGCAGAAGAATTTATACTGTAACTTTAGATAGTATTAACAACAGGTTTGAGAGAATATATATTATTTCTTTGAGAAAAGTATTTGGCATCATTGAGAGACTATAAACTACATACTGCAATTTTAGGAAATATATACTGTTGTTTTTGGGAACTAGCACTGCAGTTTTGGGAAAATAATTACTGCAGTTTTGAAAGAATTGGTACTGCAGTAATTATAATAAATACTGCATTGTTATAATAAATATTGCAGATTTAGGATAATATTCCGTATAGTTTTGAGATAATATACAGCCTAATGCAGTTTGAGAGAATTTATACTGCGGTTTTGAGAGGAAAATACACTGGAGTTTTGAAAGAAAATATACTTCAGTTTTGAAAGAATAGATAACATTGTGGATTTGATATAATTCTACAGTTTTGGGAGAATATATAATGCAGTTTTTAGAGTTTATAAATTTATATTTTGAGAGAATATATACTACGCATATCAGAAAAAGTATTAAAAAATAAGAATAACGGAGTAAGCTGAACACCAAACTTATCAGAGATCTTTGTAAGACATACATATATATTATTTTTAAGAAATATTGTTAGAATATAATAAATTGTAAATTCAATGAATAATACAGTTTAGCTATTCTGGATTATAAGAAGTTGACCTTATTTAAATCAAGTTTCTCTTTTAACAAAACTTTAGTTAAAATAAATAAATAAAATAATACTTAGAACTCAGTAAGGCAAATAGCTCGTAAAATGGGCGACGAAACGTTAAGTCGATGCAATTTAACATTCCTTGGCAGCTCTCCGGCTTCCTTCATTTCATTAAAGAGAATTAAACCACACATTATAATAAATAGACCTGCGAATGCACATTCGTTAACCTCGTTAAATTAGACCTACTGTGCAAATTATATAACGGTATATTCTTACTACACAGTCCTATTGCTTTAGAATATTCTTATTATTAAATATTATATGAAGTGAATATTACCAATTTTCTTAGTAGGTAGATTTTGTATTTGAGTGTTATTCGAAATTCAAACTGCCATTCATGGCAGCATTCCATTTTTATACCTATATCATATAGTTATTAGAAATGGGTTGAATAAGGTATTGAGTCTGCTATTAGAATGTAAAAGTATTAGGTTGCAATTAATGAATTCTCTTGTTATTTTCCATGGGTAAGTAAATATTGTATTACTGATGTTCACTACTACCAGACTTTAGGCATCTTCCCGAAAAAAGAAAATGAATTGGTTGACTGCCTGAATCTGAAATAATTCGATATTTATTAGATAAAAACAAAAACAAAACTGATACTGTATTATAATGTTTTTGACCATTCGACCTCAAATTATGATAATTCTTTATTGAACTGTTATTAAATCATGACATTTCTTAGACGTTTGAAATATTTTATTATATATTGATTATAACATTTAACATATAACTGAAAGGATCGACAGATCATTTTCTTTTGCTTTTTCATTAAAACAGTAAAAATATTTATTATTAGTCATAATTTCAAAGTTAAGATGGTATAAGTTTACGATAACAATAATTATATATTGGCTAAAGATAACCAGCTTGATTTAGGCCTATTCCTAATAAAAAACCTTACCTAAAAATTAATAATACAAATTATTTCAAATTATGAAATCAGCCGTTGTGAAAATTCCATTGAGATACAGCTACATACCAGTTTAGATGTGTTAGTAAACAGCTGACTATTATGTCAACACTAAACAATGTCGATTTTAAATAGACAAATGAACATTAAAATACATTATTAAAACTGTTTATATGCCAAAATTTTCTTGTAACTTATTTGTAAAATTCAATATTTACCCTTCAAACTTGAGGTTAAATCTTTAGATGGATAAGGTTATATACTCGTAATACTTCGGCACAGTATATGTGGTCACACAGTATAAACTGTATACTATGTGGATTCATAGATTGGTCAGAAACCAGTCAGTACCATACAAAATTAAATAAATGCCTGTGATGAAATGAAATGTTACCTTACAAACTAAGCTATTCCCCTACTTTTATAACGTTATTAAATCGGATTACATTAGATTCAGTAAATATATTCAACTGCTGACTATTTACTTGATAGGTTTACTTATATTCATCGTGACGGTAAAATGTGTTTTTGTTATCTTTGTAAATCCTATTACGGTACTTTAAATGAGCAATTCTTGTATCTGTTGCGAATCTCGAAAATGGCTCTAACGAATTCAAAGAAATTTTGTATTTAGGTATAGTTTTGATTTTTAAGTACACCCATATAGTTGTATTTCGTGTAAAAAAGCAATGTTTTGAGAAAATCTAATTTAAAAGTTGAAAAAGTTTAACATAGGGTCTTATGGATTGCCATGTTGGTTACAAAATAACAACGAAATAGTGAATAAAGCGATCAAAACAGCTGTTTATAAACAAGCCAATTTATACTGTTTTATCAGCTGTTCATTGGATAGTTTTTAATTACTGTTACAAAAACAAGCTAATTTATACTGTTTTAGCTCGTTGGAATTATAATAAATTGATCCTGATTTAACAATTTATTTTGTCAAAAAAATAAACGGTATCAGTTAACTGACACAAACTTTCTCCCAACTTACTGTAGTCAAAATAGTATTGTTTTTAATCATTTTATTTACTACTTTTTAGAACAAAACAAAAAAATAATATTCTACCTACGTCAATCGTATAAAAAAGTTATTGTCCCAGGCGGGATTCGATCGCGCGACCTTTGAATTACTGGCCGTCCTCGCTACCGTTGTGCTACCCCGTGCGGCCGTCGCCGTGATGCTAGATAGACAACATAAACTTGTTTATTTTTTAACATTTCCCCATAGTTATGAAACGCCGAAGTTTTGATAAAAGCGGGTGGTGTCATTTTGTTTGGCATCTTAAGCACTATAAATACTGAAAATTTGATCAAAATCGTTAGAGCCGTTTTTGAGAAATTTGCATTTTTGTCGTTTTTTATTGTTTTTTTGGGGTAAATTACCCTTAAAAATTAAAAATTCCAAAAAATGAAAAAAACGCCTGGAGATATTAGGGTTTAGTACCTACATACCAAATTTCATGAAAATCGGACCAATAGTGTCCCCTCTGGTCGTGTATACATACTGACACACTGACAGACAGACACCACGTTAAAAACACTTTTTTGGGTTCAGGGAGCACCAAAACAAAAAATTCCACTAAAAATATTTTTGGGTTCAGGGAGTACCAACACAGATAATTGCACTAAACAATTTGTTGGGGTTCTGGGAGCACCAAAACAGATAATTCAACTGAAAATTCAAATTCGAACATTTTTACGAAAACAATACTTTCTCCATATACTACGTATAGGGTGGAGAAAGTAAAAGGTAAACTTGGCAAAGATGGATAAATTCTAATAGTCAATTTTGTAATTTAGGCCTGGCTCATTTCTGAAATATAGTATTGACGTTATGTTAATCCTGCAATAATTTTTACTATATTTAGGCCTGGTTTCAAAACTTTAGTTGACAGAAGATAGTAGAACTAGGACTAAAATCGTAATGAAATCCTCTTACGTTTCTAAATCATGTATTTGAGGTTATAATTAATCTTGTAATTATTGTTAATATATTTAAGCCTGGTTTCATAATTTTACAAACCTATGTACAAACAAGCCAAAGATTAACTGCGAGTGAAGCGTCCAGGAGCAGAGCCCCTAGTAAATACATTT